>JAOEHX010034664.1:3948-20818 GCA_025448015.1 Bolborhynchus lineola | reverse complement strand
CCCATCCCTGGCAGGGCTCGGACACAGGGCCTTGGGGCACTCCGCTCCAGAGGGAGGTGTCCCTGCCCGGGGCAGCGGCGGGAGCTGGAGGAGCTTTAAGGTCCCTTCCGACCCAAACCAGGCTGAAAGAGCTCCGCAGGCGCGCACAGCCCCCTCGGGCGGGCAGCAGCTCAGCGCCCGCCGCAGTCCCCCGCTCCCAGGCAGCTCCCATAGGCAGACCATGCCCTAAGAGCTCCTTTTGCCTTCCCAGACCCCTCCGTAACGCGTCGAGAGGGTGGCACGGCTCTGCCTTACACAGACCCTGTGCGGGGGGGGGGGGGTACATTCACATCCGTGTGTTCTCGGACACCAGGGACAGACAGAGGTGAAAGATGGTGAAAATACACGTGGGAAAGGCAAACAAGGGCACGGGGAGGTCTCGGGTTCACAGGAATGAGTCTGTCATTAATTACGCAAGTTAATGAGGAGCAGAAGTAACACTGATTCTGCAGTGCTGCTGAAGGCATATTTGAAGTAAAATGATGGAAGCATTTCTGGTTTACACCATAGAAGCTTCAATGCAATTGGGACCTAAACTGTCAATTTGTCCTCTTTCTGGCTTTTTTTCTGTTAATTTTCGATCACTTCAGATTGTTCTCAGCATCACAGAGTGGTTTGGATCATCCAAATCACTCAGGATCATCCAGTCCCAACCCCCCGCCACGGGGCATTCTTGAGGTTAGGTAATGTTGCAAACGGATCCAGTTTATTTCAGGAAGCATTTTGTTCAGGAAGAGACTCACAGCAGTGTGTCCAGAGCTCAAACCATCACTACCATAGCATGTCCCTAGCTCCAGTGGGACAAAAAGACTTCGTCCCCTGCCTCTTTGCAAGCCGGTGCTCAACCAGGAGTGCAGCTCCTGCAGGCCCCGCATCCCCTGGGCCACAGACCCTCCTCAAGCGTTTCACTACGAGATCTTGGGCACTGGGGAAGACTTCCAAGTGGATCCTGAGGCTCTGGGAGCAGGGAATGGCCTCATCCTCCTTTCCCTACAACCCCAGCCCTGGGAAACCACACACGCCTCGGTAGCCGTGCCTGGAGCAGGGCTTCCACCCTGAGCACCACTGATGCTCCAGCGCACTGAAGCAGCGGCGCTGGCTCTCGGCTCTGGGGGCGCAGGTGATGTGACACCCCTCAACTCCTGCATCCTGTATTCCACGTCTGCCCAACCGTCTGGAACACCACCCACAAACGTTTCCATAGTCACAGGCAGGTTTGGGCTGGAAGGGACCTTGAAGCTCATCCAGTTCCAGCCCCTGCCATGGGCTGCCACACCTCACACTAGAGCAGGTTGAAACCTGGAAGTTTCACTCTGCGGGAGCTGAAGAAAGGCTTTGTTCTGCTAAATAGCATCAAAGCACTGACTTCCTGGCAGCCTCCAGTGTCAGTGCTGACATCTGCAGCACACACTGCTGATCTCCTTGCCTTCCTTCTTTCTATATCGCCTTCTCTCTGATGTGTTAACACACTTCAGCATCCTCCACGTTCAAAGACCTGCAAGTACAGAAATACATCCCGCACGTGATTCCTCCAACATGGGGTTGATTTCAAACCACCCCTTGGTTCGCAAGTCCCTAAAGCACCCCGCAGTGGTGGGCCCAGCACTAACCTGAGCTCAGCGGTCCCTGCCTGGGGCTCTTCCTTCCAGGATCCCACACCAAGGACAAGCTGGACCACCCCCCCAGCTCAGGCTGTCTGAAAACCACTGTGAAAATCAGTACTCTCAATCATTGCTGTCATGGAGATGAAGCTCACACTTGCCCTTTCTTAGCTCCTACAGCCAGCACACTTCAAAGCTCGCTGTACTCTCCCTCTTCTTTTTGCCTCTGAGAGCGACACATCTCTCCATCAAGACACAGAGGTGTGAGATTTGGGCTCCTCATGTTTGCATGCCAGGAGAGGGGGAAAGGGCGGAAAAGCAGGAAAAAAAACAGAGGATGAACAGGGAACAGCCTCGAGATAAGGATATGCAAAGCAGCTGTTGGTGCAAAGATTTGTAGAAGGAATGGTAAAGCTGCTATGAGTATACTACGAAAGGAAACATACACACATGCATGAAACAGGAAGAAATAATGTAAGCCTTTACAGGGCAGCGTGTATAGAAAAGCAGGGATGTGACTGACACCCATAAAGATGCTGAGCAATGTGTTGCTTACACCCAGTGCAGGAGCTCCCCCATGCCCTCCCTGGGGGGCTCACGCTGAAGCAAGAAGATGGCTTAGTACAAAGCTTCCACCCACCACCATAAATACTCAGGAACTCCTCAGGGCCAGCTGATGGGTCAGGTGCACTAAACAGCATCAACACACTCCCTGTGTGACCAGAGGGGTACAACAAGCTTACAACATGTGCTGTTCGAAGGGCCCTGCTCTGTAAGCGGCTGAACTATTCCACTGCCCCTTCTGTTCCTGTAGCAGGCTGTAGCATGATTAATAACATTCTGGTTTGGTCCATTTCAGATGAAGGCAATATTATGGGCAAACCAACGGTAAATGCCCCATGCCTGGCAGTGTTCAAGTGTCCCCCTGGGGGACATGGTCTAATACGAGGTGTCCCTGCCCATGGCAGGGGGGCGGAACTTGGTGACTTTGTGGTCCTTTCTAACCCGAACTATTCTATGGTTCTACGAAAACTACCTCAATACAGCTAAATAAAAGCCCCACCTGACTTAGCCATCAGGAACTGAGCTGACTCTCCCAGAACAGAACCAGGATTGCTGTTTCTCCTGACCATTGCTGGCCCCGGAGTAAATTCAGTAACAGCAACCCCCGTTCTCCCTCTCCTTGGAAAAAGCTGCCAAGAGTCTGAAGAGCACAGCTCTGTGGGACTTCCAGTCCGGCCTCAGAGGGCTTTCCAATGGAAGGGCTCCCAGTGCCCGGGCTAGGGACAGTGCTGGTTCCCCAAACCGACCAATGACACTGCAACACTTACTAGAAACCAGAAGTGATGAGCAACCAGAGATGATGATGTGATATCCACACACACACCTTCATCAGGCACTACACGATGGAGGCTTTTCTTGCCTCAGCAATACCCATTTGCAGTGTGGGACTCTTCCCACCTTTGTTTGAACACAGCCCAGAAGGAAACCCAACTCTACTGCTTCCCATTCTTCTAAACACAGAAAGAACAGAATACATGAATTCATGGCAAGGAGAGATGTTTCCCCAAAGACAACTTGGCTCCAAGACTTCCTGACTGGTAGGCAACCTTTCTGTGTGCCTGTCCCTCAGCTCATGTTGAAGCAGTCCCATTCAGCCTGAACCAGTCACCCAGAGGAGGTGGACAGTCACATGGAGACATGCTGGCTGTGTAGGCAGAGGTGGGGTTGGCAGGCTCCAGGCTTCCCGGCCATCCTCACTCCTTGAGCTCCTGGAAGCATTCCTGCAGAAGGCAAGCCTCGATAATACCTGAATCCAGTGTTGGTTGTATGAAAACATGAACCACAGAACGGTTTGGGTTGGAAAGGACCTTAAAATCATCCAGTTCCAACCCCCTGCCATGGAAGATCACGCCAGAAGCCCCACAAAGATCAACCCCAATTATCTCTTGCTCTTATCAGAGGTAGCCTCCCTATCCTGCTCATGGACAAAATCATTCAGCTGCTGGGTTAGTGTAGAGGCCTGTTCCTCTTTTGCTTCTTAGTAAATGGAAGTTACTGTCAACCCACTTTCTCTGTACAGCAGATGTCTGACTTTAGACAAGCTTTCAGTAAGATTACAGACAATATCCTTGTAACCAATGTGGGGAGATGCAGGCTGGACAATGCAAGGGGCCCAGAACCACGGCTAAGTTTTCAGCCTCAGAGGGTAGCAATGAACAGCTGGAACCCCAAGTTACAACTGGCATTTCCCAGGGGCTTATATTCAAGTCAAAACAGTTTAATACTGTTGCATTTGACATATACTCAATAATCTCAACAGTGGAATGGAAATAACAGAGCCACTACTGCTTGCCAAAGGCAATTACCAGAAAGGAACATAAAAGGGCAGAAGAGAGGCAGACTGCATACTCAGTTGATTGTAACAGGACGCTACTGTGAGGAGACACGAGATGCAACTCCCCTTGTCCGATTTCCTCTTCCAGAAAGGAAAATTGCTGGGATTTTGTGCTGAAGGTACCTGCGCAGTAGGATGAGCATCTGGCTTCTCTACACATCCAGGTCATGAAGGAAATTATCACAGTGATGTTGCTTCTAAACAAAACACCAAGTCATTTAGCATAAAGTAAGATGCACTTAAAGGAAGATGCCAGGGCTGGAACACGAGAGCTGGTGGGGCTTCACATCAAACGCCAAGGGACAGAAAAGGGCCCGTGCAGCTGCATGTGCAGTGTCCCTGTCCCAGCAGGAGGTGTGACCCATATCATGCAGCAGCACACTGAACCCTTCAGTCCAGGCTGCTCCCAGTGGCAGAGTGGGAAACGAGGCAGGAAGTTTACTTGCTTAATCATCAGCATGAATACTACTCTGAGGACATAGGAAGAAGCTGTAGGGAACTGGGGGAGAGCTGAGATGTAAATAGGTTGATAATCCATGAGCACCTCACCTCAGCCAACAAATTCCCCATAACATTAGAGATGAAACAGGTAGAGAGCTGTGGGAGCACGGGTTCTTGGCACAGGTCAGAAGGCAGAAGGTGCTGTCTTGGTTAGGTATTTCCACCACAGTAAAAGTGAGCTTCCTATGGCAGCTTGGGGGGACTACCAAGTATGAATAGAGTAAAGCCATCAGTGATGTGAACCTCACCTCTCATCCCTTTAAAAAGTGCAATTTACAATCCTTTAAAAGGACAACTGGAACTCTTTGGTAGAGGTCAAGAAAAGTTTAGCTGACTGCAGCAAATGACACTAATAATATAATCACCTTACATTTCTAGCCAGGGAACTGCAGATGTTGCACATCCAGGTATTTCTGTTAGCTTGTGATTAACAAGGTGACACACTTGAAGGAACAAGCTCAGCAAAACTCCAAAAGCAACGTTTACCAAATGCTTAGTGAATGTCAACACCAAAAGCATTCACTTGATGCTTTCAGCTTTGTTTTGTATTCTGTTATGATGGTTTCGTGTTTGGGAACTTCGTGGGTGCTTTGGGTTGGGCTTTTTCCTCCCCCCAGACACAGAATACATTCTAGATTGTACACACAATCCATACATATTAAAGTTATAGCCAATTTATTACAGATATTATTTCCCTGATACTGAAACAATGTTATATATAAATATTTCTACATTAATATAAACACATGCAAAACAAATCAGAAAATAGAAGTCTTGAGTAAAGAATGACTAAGTTGCAAAAAATGATAACTTGTGTACTTCGCAGTTACTTATGGTCAATCGTTTTACCAACCTACCCAACCTTGCAGTCTCTGACTCTGATCCCAGAGGAAGACAAGAAATAGTCCTTCTTGCTGTCAGTGTTTTGCTTTGCACAGAGAAATCTGTCAGTCTCATCAGTTATCTTTCTAATATTATGCTTACAGGAAAACAGCTCTTCAATGCAGTTACACATTACTTGAAACTGTGGCACACAGCTTAGGAAGCAAGACTCTCTGCAAAGGACTAGTGACACCACCAAAGAAGTGTGATTTCTAAGTACCATGCACAGAAAATTGTCGATACGTCAACCAGCTTCAGCAGGGGAAGGCAGAGATGAAGCATTAATGTCATTTTCTTCCTGCAACTTCTGCATGTCTCCTGAGAAAAAGTGACACCAATGCATAAGTGATTCGATCTACAACAGGAAGTAGAGACACGAGGAGAGTCTGTACCGGTTGTAAGAAAAGGAAATCAATGTTGGCCAAGTTTCTTTATTTCATACTTCACATCTTCACTCAATACTGTTACTGAATGTTTGAAAAAGGGTCCTGTACACCATGAATATACAAAATTGATCGGAAGCATTAAATCTGTAAAAATAGAAACAATTCAGTCAGACCAAGTGGAACTGAAGACGTGGCAGACAGTTCAGGGACTGCTTATCTGGGCTGAAGACGTAGTCCGAAAGTAAGACTTGACTAAAAAGAACCACAGGTTATTAAGGAAACAGAACTAAGGAAGTTCAGATTTCACTCATTTGTCGAAGGTAGGAGAGAGGAAGGTACTGGGTTTTATTTTCAATCAGTAAGCAGAATGTCACTTTCTAGAGACACCTTGGCGGTCTAATTACATACAACCAGAAAACCTCACTGCCTTCAGGCACCCTCAGATCAAGTGCAAATCTGCGCAGTTATACAATATATTTATAAAATATACTATATGCAAACATCTTTACAGAGCTTTAAATCAAGCCAAAAAGTAAATTATACTTGATGGGACAACAGAAGAAAAATCATGAGTCTATGCGAATATGTGGGCAGTGTGATTGTGGCCCTTTCCAAGCCAGAGGAAACCATTTCGTTTGTCTGCAAAAAAAAAGGAGATGGGAATTGGACCTTAAAAGTTGACTGTTACCAAAAATGAGGAAAATATCCTCTGTGCTTCTGCAAAGTAACGTAAAATGAGCAAATTCACATAAAATATGTGACATTTTACGTATCGTCATTACCTTAAAATACCTTCCAAAGCACAACGTCAACCCTTCAATACCAATAGCCAACCACATCATTGAAGGTGAAAGCGTTTCCTGGCTAAATTGAGATTACAAACTACATGAGTCTAAGGAGTGCAATGCTCTGGGAACAGCTTTAAATTAAATTATTTTACTTGAAAAAGCTAGTGTTAGGGGTCTTTTAGTTTAAAACAAACCTGGAAGCAAGAAAGCTGCGAGAGTCCAAGTGGCAAAATCATTTTAGATACACCGAGTGAAAGAGTGAGTTACCCACTGATGCAGACAGAAACATCCATTTGCTACATTATTTGCTTCCTTACTTCATTCCATTGCATGTACACACAGCTTAAGTATTAAAATGCAGAGTAATAAATAAAACGGCTCAGATTACTAGCAAGGGGCAAAACACAATCCAGACTTGTGCTCTATCTGGTTTCTGTTTCAGCAGTCTTTTTCTCTTGCAGTTAATAAGAAAAATCATTGTCAGACTTCCAAAAAGAGTCATTCCTTTTTTGTGTGTGTATCAGAAACTCAAGTTTGGTTGCCCAGGTTTATAACCCAAGACATTTCTGTGGAGGAAGCACAGTGCAAATTATATGACTAATAAAACTTGCTTACATAGAAAGTTTACTTGATTAATGTTAACTGGTATCCTTATGAAATACATTGTAAAACAAAGATTAAATAACAGGACTGGGGTTGGGGGGGGGAATTTTTCCCTCCTCAGACATTTTTTCCTAATCCCTCTTTTGAAAAGCTTACTGAGTTACAAAAATCTGAATAAAGTTCCAGTCTTCAGCAGATAACCATTATAAATGCTGCCAGTCGATGCCAACGAGTGTCTGGTTTGCTTCTTGTGCATGTCCAATCTCCTCTGTGATACTGTGCTGCTGCCAGAGTTTTTGAATCTTTTTAAATCGTTCTTTGCACAGATGTAAGGGATTCCCACGTCTGAAAAGGAGAAAATAGTTATGAGGAATGAGAAAGCAGAGCAGCCAAGCACAAACGCTCACGTTGACATGTGAGATATCAGCTAACCCTTCCAAATGTTACAAATATTCAGATACCCCTTTAACAGTATTCTCTTCTTAGAAGAAATCAACAGATATCTGGATTAGGACACTGGAGTGCTACTGTGTCTGGTCACCCATCCTCAGTGCTCAACAGCCCCCGCCAGCCTCTGGGAATCTCATGTACAGCCCACACAAGCCTTGACTGGAGGTTTTTGGCAATCTTTCCATGCTGAACCAGTTCAGAATCTCTGATTTTCACATCAGTTTCTGAAGCAGCAAGTGTTAACAGTGTCATACCCCCAAACTCTCTCAGAGGAAGCAGAGACAGGAGTTAAAACAAAGAACTCCCACAGTAAATAATCTCCTAGTATTTTCACTTGGTATTAAATTAATGGAGGTTATGCAAATAAATGCACTATATACAAATAAGATTTTCAGCTTTAATTTCTAGGCAACTTCTATACCTCAGGACAACTGTTTATAACCTGGGAATGATCTTCCCTAGTTTTAACTTAAAAACATGTATTAGCATTAAAATGTTTGAAGATACCTGATGCAGCCACCTCAAAATATATCATTACCTATGTAATTAAAATTAAAAGGTAACATAGAAAGAGTATGTTACAAACCAGAGAGTTTCAGAATGCCTGTCCTTATAAGACGTATTTTTTTAGAACACTTACCTGAGTCCCTGGTCTGTCTCTCCATAATCATCAAGATAAGGAGGAGGATAAAAGCAGCCCTTTGTTTTTCCAGCTAAAAATAGCACCTGACATTCTCGTACTCTAAGAGAAACACAGAGGAGATTTTGGGTATGGAGTTTTAGGTGAGTAGCTACTCGCAGTTTGTAGATGCTCCTTTTCCAACTCTACTTCCATTCTGTACAATCTGCATATACAGATTGTTAAGGGTCTTCTTTTAAACTAAAGATCTTATTCTCTTCCTGTTTTAACTCCTCAGTAGCAGTTACAAACAAGACAGAGTGCAAATAATAGGACATGAACTTACGTAAAGTCCTCAACACAAGAGAATAAAATCATTTCACTTCTCACTAATCTTTGCCAAAGTAAAACCAGGCATTTTCTAACCTTTCAATTCTGAAGAAGACAACTAAAATGAATTTTTGTGTTTTCAACAGCAGCAATAAGAAGAAAATTCAGGGGTTTGCCTTCAGCATTTTGTAATACTTGGAGTGGAAATAAAGGCACAGAAAACAAATCCACTTCAAAATGAAATTCAAATTTTCTGTGATACTTTGTCTTCAAGAAACAACCTCTAAACCTTGTATCACAGCATAAGGAAGACAAACACTCTAGCTTTTAGGCAGCCCCACTGTTAGCAAACCACTGCCTTTACAAAGCACTCCTGCAATCACATTCATAGAACTATTCATTTCATGTCTACACACACCATCTAACCTAGTAATGTAAGTAGAGATGTTCAGTTCCTTACCTAAGGAATATGCCCACTCCAGACCCACAAGCGTATGTATGTGCAGTACAGGCTCCAACATCTTCCCCTTCTAATTCAGTTTGACAGCAGTAACTCTGAGAACATAGCATGGTCCCACACACAAGGCACAATGTTGGGGCTCTGCTTTTATCGCCACCTGATTTCGGACATCTTTTGTTAAGCAAAACATGAAAGAAAATAAGAAAAATACTTTGTATGTATAAAGTTCTAGATGGTAAAAAGGTAAGATTTAAATCTACTTTTGAACACTTAGGCTGTTAACTGTTAAACAAATCCTTGCAGTTTCTACTGCACTGAACTAACATCAGTTTTGCTGGAAGCCACGACAATCAGTATGCGCCATTAACTTTCTGAGTCTACAAAGAGCTTTGAAGGCTTTCAGGTTAAGGGGTTCCCAGTTCATCCAAAGGAGCACAAGACTTTAGGGCTCCTCACTATAATTGCATGCAACTTACGAGAAATTGGATGCTTGGTTAATGAGGCAGCTGTAGTCATCCGGAAGGTCTATTAATTTGTTGGATTCTCTTGCATAGCTAGAATAAAGTAAGCAAATAAACTACTCATACCTCAATGAATAATACACAGTGATATCAAACTCATTCACGTTTTCCTGACTTATCTAAACAGCATCTGGGAATAATTACATTTTAAAGTTTTCCTCTGCCATTCACAGAGTAAAAGAGTAGCACACGAAAAAGAAACACCATCTCTCCACCAGACCACCTCCAGTTTCTTAGTCATAGTTTTCATGGATTTATATGACAGGCAGAAAGTCAGAAAAATACCTATGTCGTATGTATGCTTTTAGCACAACCCATGAGGAGGTCATTACAGGTTTAACTGAATATTTGTTCTGCTCCCTTATCTATTTGCTTTTTATTTCCTTGGGTCTAGTGTGACATGGTCCACTGTGAGGTGTCCCTACCCATGGCATAAGGGTGGAACTGGATGATTTTAAGGTCCTTTCCAACTCAAACCATTCTAGGATTCTTTTGTTATTAATATTGAATGGAAAATAGCTTGACTCTCAAGTTCAGAGAAGTCGTATCCTGAAGAGCACAAAATATTCATGTACTGAAAAGGATCTATGGAATGCCTAATATTTGTATCTCCAGAAGTCACAGCCAAAAGTTAACTTTCTGGCAGATACCATACACTAAATTTTAATAATCTTTAATTCTAGGAATAATCCAAATTCGACTGTGACCTGTAAATACAGGTTTGTAACGATGCACAACAACATACAGAGAGGAAGACAAAATCACTGTCAAATTAAACCATCCTGGGAAGAGTAGTTAAGAATCAGCAAAAGGAACACATGGCAAGAAATGGCAACAATCACGTAACAGGAAATCAGTTCCGCTCTACTTACTGTATAGGAAAGTCTGTTAACAGCCTGATATTTAACAGATGAAGTGATTAAACCTTATTTTTGTCACTTTGCCTTACTGTATTTACAATATAAAGATTGACTTCATGTATTTAGCAGAGGACATTAAAATACAGGGATATGTTTTCTAATGACAGCACTGTCAACCTCCATTTAGAATTATTTGGATAATTGATAACCACTATTTTTACCCAACCTTCACAAAGAAAAACACCTCAAACGCTTTTCTACGCCCACTAAGCATTAAATGCTTTCTGAATCCAAAAGAACTGCTCAGCAAGTAGAAATGCATGAAAAGCAAATCTTCCATTTAGCAAATGATGCAGTGTTGATTTCACTGAAGAATTTGGATTCTTTCATAAGAGAGTTTAAAAAGCTTTTCAATGCCTGGTATTTTTAAGCAAAGGTTGTAGATGTCTTTCGGCAACAGCACCTCTTTTGAATTAGAAGATACAAACCTGCTACAGGAAACATGAAAAGAAATGTCATAGCCTCTGATTACTGCAGATCAGTCTGGATAAAACTGTAATAATTAACTTTGCTTTCAAAATATGCTAATTAAGCAATATTTCACTTTTCTTACAGGATTCCCCCAATCTCTTTGCTCATCCCCTAGTAACTTTGTCATGCACTAAACCAGAAGCGATAGTATGTTATTATAAGCATCCTTTAAAAGAACTATCTGGAGAAAACTGCAGCATTGAAGCTGCTCCCCTGTCTCTGCTTAACATTTGTCCCTGTTTACCTGATAGCATGTCTCTTGCCTTCCAGATATCTTTTTACTTCATTGTTACTGCACCAACTACAAGAAAGAAAAAAAATCAGCTTTTAACTTCAACAGATTTCCAAACCCAAATAAGCAACAAATCCATGGTACATCTACTCAAGAATCTCTGCAACCAGAATGACTGCTTTCAAGTCACTTCTTCCACAAATGCTTTTCTAATTCTACAATTCACTTCTAGATATGCACTTCTGGGAGAATACTTCCATGACTCTTGTACAGGATTCCTTGTATTACTTAAAGCTAAGCATATAAACAGCACTTACCTTTCTATTAACGTGTTCAGAATCTCACTGTTTTCTTGAAAAAGGCAGGTGAGGTTGTTTGGCAAGGAAAGATAGCTACATAAGTGTTCAAACTGGTTTGCTCCATTGACTGAAAGAAAAAGCATACTTATTACATTTTCTTAAATGGTATTACCTACAATAAATGAAATATAGCTCTAAATAATGGGACAGCTATCGTTTTTTGTTTTTTTAATCAACTGCATTCCTCCCCCCAAGATGTGGCATGAAGTATAAAAGTGGTAGTAAAGGCACCAGACAGCCAGTTGCTTGTAACAAAAAGCAACCTTCCTCAAACTGTCCCCCTTAAGCCTGTTTTTCATGACATATACAAACCACAACAGAGGTTTCAATGGCCTTTAGGACTTAGTACGTCTTTGCTCTAATATCAGGCACTAAATGGCCATTTCCTGCTCCTTGGAGACTGTCACAAACAGAGACAGGTAGACTGTGACAGGCAGTATAGCACGGCCTCAGAAATACAGCCATTGGCATTGCAGGCGTTGGCAAACTCTACTAAAATATGTAGGACACAACCACCAGATTGCCATACTTCATAGTAGTCTATTGGTTTGACTCCCTGGGCCTCTGCTCTCCCAGCTTTCAGGACAAAAAGTATCAGTACCTCTTCCATGGCACAGCCACTTTTGCTCCTGAATAACAAAGTGACCTACAATAAAAGCTGTGCTCGCTTCCCTCTCATGCCCATGTAAATTGCCATTTTGCAACCCCCAGTAAAACATCAGAGAAGAGCAATACAGGACAGCTGTGGGATCAGTGGGTCCTGGGGCAGGAAATGGGAAGGACAAGCAAAACACCCACTGTCATGGCCACCATCAGAATGTCCCCCAGTGGTGGGGATCTGCAGGGCCACCCAAACCCCTGGGACTTGAAGACTGTAACAGAAGTGATGCAAAGCCTTCCTCTCCCCCTCTCCTATAGCCAGCTCTCTAAAGGCCTTTGTATCTGCTATCTGGAAGTAAATATGCACTTTGGACCTCATCTTTAGAGTACCCATAGCATAAAGAACTCAAGTGGTCACTACTTGTCCAGACAATGAACTTGAGAAACCTTGTTACAGAAAATCAAAGGAAAATGTCAAGGAAACATCCTACAACAAGATCCAAGTCAAAAAGATATTCCTGACTAGAGCTGTCTCATGTTAGCTCAGCACCAAGCATCAAACTGTTTTCAGTATGGGAGTCCTGAAGCAGCGTGAACCTACTTATTATTACCATCTTCAGGTTCATACTCTATCCCTACATACACCATACGTGGAGAATAGTAAACTACGTTACTAACATCAGTTATTTAGGGTATAATGTAACATAGTGTATTTATAGAGAGATAAAAGTTGCTGGTGGATGCTGATTCAAATGAAACCAATGGAAAGCATGTCTCATTTCAAAACAGCAATCAATAGATTTGACATAATTGAAATGCCACTTCTTAACAGAAAAGCATCACTTTCTGTTTTAAATAATCTAGAATGGCATTTGCCTTTATATTAAAAAGATATTTTAAATGGAATCAATATTTTCTTTACTTTTTCATTACGCAGACATGATTCTGCACTGGTAACAAGCCCACTCAACAGCTTAGAAAAGAGAGTATAAATGTAATTTATTTGTATTGGAAAGCTGATTTAATACAAACCAGATCTACCTTGAATTTCTGAGGGTGCTGGGACTCCATTTAAATAATGGAAAAACAAAGCAGAACATCTCAGGAAAGGCATGATTCCAGCTTTTAGATTCCTCCACAGGTGCCAGCCTGAGGAAATTTCTTTCAAGGCACTTAAGAGAACACAATAAAAAATCATGTCACTTAGACAGCTGTATTTAAGTCTTCAGTCATGGTACATATTACATTACTGATGTTCAAAGCATTATACCAAGTGTTTATTTCACAGCCAACTAACTCCAAGACAAAGAACAAAACAGAGATTCATAAAACCAAAACCAACTGGGATAGTAAATTAAGGAAAACTGTGCATGGACATTTCAGATCTCATCAAGTTTTCTGTACTCAGACACTGCCAATTCCAGATATTACACATCTGCAAGCTGACTAAAAACTGCTCCACAGCATAATGCTCATGAGCAGGTATCTTCATGAACACAGGAACTGAGAACTGATAGAAACAGTTACTTCAAAAGAAGTTACTTCTAGAAGCAGCGGATAAGAACCCAGGTGAATGAATTCCCAAGTTAAACACCTCATTTTCGACAGCATCAGTATATGGAATTCAGTCTGTAGTTAATGTTGAGTTCAGGAGAGAGAAAGCATTATAAAATGTTATCAAAACATTGCGCTTTTACCTTCCTGTACACTGGCAAAGAAATTTATACAGTGTAAGCACAGCTACTTCCTCTTCACTGTTAGTGTTCTCTTGATCCATGCCATTCTCTTCTGAAGAAGAAAACAGTAACAAGCAAGTTACTTTCATATATAAGTGTTTCTACACCAAGAAGGTATTTCTTCAAGTTTTGGGAAAAAAGCCCAACCTAAGTGAAACATTCCACTGGGTCACAATATGATGTACTGGAAAAAGGTTTTTGGCTGCACATCTTATGTGGTAAGTTTATGCAACTGTCAACACCAGAGAGGTCCTGGTTTACATGTTCAATCAGCTAGGATTCTTAACACACCTGCTTGGAGTTCTTTGCTTCTGGCACACCATACCTTATCCAGTTCCTCCTACCAGGAGACACATGGATTACTTAGCTAACTGCAACTTAAGCATCACACAACGCCTAAGCCAAGTCTTTGCGACACTACATTGCTAC
Source organism: Bolborhynchus lineola (assembly GCA_025448015.1). Taxonomy (NCBI): domain Eukaryota; kingdom Metazoa; phylum Chordata; class Aves; order Psittaciformes; family Psittacidae; genus Bolborhynchus; species Bolborhynchus lineola. The sequence continues at coordinate 6,493 of JAOEHX010034664.1, read as the reverse complement.
ATGACTTGGAAAGCTAGGATTCATGATTAGCTATGCTCCAAAATGCCTGCAGTGTTAAGCAATAAAGACAGAAGACTGAACTTTCATGAACAGAATTCATTAGTATTTTGTGACTATAAACTGCACAGATTTACCAGAAGCACCCTACTGCTTTCCAAATACAGAACTGAGCAATCATTTCACTGAAAGTTGAAAGGAAGTGGCATTACCTGTTGATGAGGTAAGTAAAATTTGTATTATGTGTGCCATCGTGACAAGATGAAACAGGTGAAGATCTCCAGTGCCAAGACTAACCCCTGAAAATTCCTGACAGTGCATGGCAGGGAAAGAGAGCACCAAGCTTACCTGCGAAAAGAAAACCAGAAAGCTGGAATATGCCTTTTCTTCTTGAATGTGCCCATTTCCTCTGCTCGTGCCGCAGCTCCCCTAAGGCTAATTTTGAAGTTCAATAACAAGCCACAACTTAAGGGAACAATGAGTAACTATATCAAGGGCTTCTGGGGGTGGTGTTGAGTTTTGGTTGATTTTGGCGTGCTTTTGTTGTTGCTGCTGTTTTGTTCGGGTTTAGTGGTTTAGTGGGAGGGTTGAGCTTGAGTTTTTCTTCTGCTTTCAAATTCAGAGAGTACACATTCTGCCTCATTTTCCCCCTTTTTATTTATAGATAAGAGTACTTGAAATGAAAAAGTCTTTAAATTGCATTAAGTAGTGAAAGAATACTAAACCCCTGAGCATTTTGAAAGGTTCCTAACCCAGGGTAAAGAGGAAGTTTCCAATTAAGTTTTTACATAGTGCCTACTGGATCAAAGCATTCTTAACTGTATCTGATGGAATACTTACCAATAAGTGAAACATGTCAATATCAAGTATGCAAGGAAGACTTCCATTTTTTTCATTAGGCACCAGTGCTGAGTATTTTAGAGAGAAAAATAAACTCATTAATTGAACATTTAGATGTGACAAGGTTTTAGTGCACTTCAGTTATAAAACCAGAGCCATCTCTTTGGTTTGTATGCTCTGAATGCGCCCATTTGGGCCAGAAAATCATGAATTGAAGAGTTTTTCAATATTACTGGAAAAGTCCTTTGCCTACTTAACTATAATGCATTGAAATGAAACAATCCCAAAGTAACTACCACAAAATAAATACTGCCAGTCACTACTCCCATACTGACTTCTGTTTCATTGCTCTGGTTCCCAGTGGGAGATAAAATGAGATAGTATCTCAAGCTGTGACCCAGAGAGCTCGTGACTAAACAAGGTTCATGCCTCGTGTAACTCATCTGCGTGACGGACTCAAAAATACATTGCTAAAGAGTCTCTTACAGTCATTATTTTATCCCTAATTAAGAAAGAGCTCGGAATCAGCCTCTCCATCTCTCTAGTATTCACATTCACAGTAACCATGAAGTATTAACCAAAGCACAAAACAGAAATTCATAACTCCCAAGTTCATCTAAAAGCAAACCTAAATTGTCTTGAAAATGTTACAACATAGTTAAAGTAACGATAATGGCATATTTGCAAGTAAAATCTGATTTACAAGACAAGAGCAAAAGTGCAGCTATGAGAATAACTTTACAATACAGACGTAAGCATTAAGCTCCCAAGTTTAAAATACTACTACAGTAAAAAATCAGACTTTTCACCTACCAATGCGTCAAGCTGGAAACATTCTGGCTGCTCTCATTAAAATTCTCAATATATGACATTATTTAGTAAGCTTTGTCTTATCATGGATCCTACTTTTCAAAGACAGAGAAGTCTGCAGATAGAGACCTCTGCAAATACCCTGCTTCCTTTCAATATTACTACTTCATTTCCTCCTCTTTACAGTTCCACGTGTAACCCTTCTTTTCTGAAAGACCCTGCTTCCTTCTCCTTTGCTTTGGGTATCTAAAATCAACAATAGAAATGCTAGGAAAAATCAACAGAACTCTTTCACAGCAAAATATCCATGCTTCTCTTGAAATGTGAAAATACCAGCTCTTGGTTTATTACTTGAAACCAGCGCATAACAGTCTTCTTGTAATCATGACTGACAACATTCCATAAGCATTATTCTGTATCTCCTTGTAAAAAACAGCGTAAGGCGGTGAACTTACATGCTAAGAGAGTACAAAAGTGACCCTGTACTGCTGAAAGAGATGAAACCGTCCAGTGAGCTGCTGCAAATCTTGTTAATGACTTAAGGCAGTCATCCTTTAAAAACAAAGACATGGCCACAGTTAATGAAGTTCCTCAATATGAAAAGGCTGTTTGACTTACAGCATTGGAGCAAACCCCTCAAACTGCTCCCATCAGCTACAGTTTAGTGTCTAAGTACATGACAGATATTTATGTGTATGCAAATACACAAGCTACCTTCAGTATACTTATTTTGACTGTTACCATGAGAAACTAGGAATTTACAGCAAAATAACCCAAAAAATCACCGGTTTGCTAGATTTGATTGTTAAGTAGATGAATAATCAGATACTGACTGATGAAACAGTGGTATCCAACAAATAAAATTACCACATAACTGGAACATAAAATTTAGGTATTC
>JAOEHX010034662.1:30384-42061 GCA_025448015.1 Bolborhynchus lineola | reverse complement strand
ATAAGTTCAGAGGAGGGCCATGAGGACGTTCAGAGGACTGGAGCACCTTCTGTATGAAGATAGGATGAGAAAGTAGGGGCTGTTCAGCCTGGAGAAGAGACGGCTGCATGGAGACCTCATAGCAACCTTCCAATATCTGAAGGGGGCCTATAGGGATGCTGGGGAGGGACTCATCATTACGGACTGCAATGATAGGACAAGGGGTAATGGGTTCAAACTTAAACAGGGAACGTTCAGGTTAGATATAAGGAAAAAGTTCTTTACTGTAAGGGTGATGAGGCACTGGAATGGGTTGTCCAGGGAAATTGTGAATGCTCCATCCCTGGTGGTGTTGAAGGCGAGGTTGGACATAGCCATGAGGTTGGTGGCACAGTTTAGCATGAGGTGCACCTGCCCATGGCAGGGGATTTGGAACTAGATGAATGTGAGGTCCTTTCCAACCCTGACTATTCTGTGATTCTATGGTTCTATTTTCCTTGACTGACCTCTGCTCTGGCTTCTCATTTTAGTGTTTCTGCATATATTTCTGTTACTACTTTTTCTGTCTCCCAAGTCATTACTATAGTACTTAATAAAAGGTACAGTAAAGTCTTTGTAAGGATCTTCAGTTCTCAAAAGAAACCATATTCAAAACTAAAATGTTGCCTGGGTGTCAATAACTGTGGCATAAACAGAAGCGATTCCATGTCAGCTACTGAAAGCAGACCCATGGAAAAAGAAGGTTTTGCCTGTAACCCATCACACTACATATGGATTATGTATCACAGCAATATTCTACATTTAGCAACAAATACAGTCCAGCATGTAATATTCCCAACCACGGTGGATCATATGAAAGAAATTTTTCAGATATTTAATTGAATTTTAAAATGTCACAATAATTCAGGCTCCACTTACATCTGTACAAATAAGTTTACAGCGTCTTGATGTAATTTTGTCCATTATAAACTGGTTTAAATGACCTGATAAGAAGATTTGCTTCCCCTTTCAGTTCACCCAGAGCTTTGCAGAAATTCATAAAGCAAGTTCTCTGTTTTCTGTTGTTTTTTTTTTTTTTTTTTTTTTAGCAGACCAGAACATTTATATTGTACCTTGTTTAGTTATTAATTTTCTCCAGTACGAAGGCAGTGTAATGTCAAAGTCATTAATAAATGACATAAATAGGACTTTTAAAATGTGTTTTTAGGGAGATTTTTCTTGCTGATTTTCATCTAGGCCCTGTTCATGAAAACGCAGCTAGCCTAAAGGACTTACAGTTAAGGGGCTGATTCAAAGCTTGATTAAAGTTTGGCTTAAGTTATTATTTAGGACGAGAGGGTAGAGTGAGGCTTTTATGGACTTTTTTGAGATGCAGAGGGATGTCTTCTTGAAAGGTGGACAGTTCATGCCTGAGGTTGACCTCAGTAGTTGGGGTTCTTTGGAGGCGCACTTTAGGAAGAAAATGAGCTGAATAATCTATTAATTGTTTTACAGAAAATTCCCCCCATCTTTTCCCACATTCTGCTGGTGTAGCTGGGCAGATTAAACAGACAAGTGTTGTATATGACTGTCATGAGTGCAGCACACACAAATGATTTTTGCTTAATTCTTCCTCTTCCTTCTGCTTTGTTTTTCCCCTTTTCCCATTCTCCTAAAGTCAACTCATCTGTGAAATCAATGTTTCCTTATCTTCATCAAAGTGTTTTTTTGTTCTCAGAATGACAAGCATGAAACGTTCTCTGCCACTTCCACTGCTTAGCTGTGGATCAGGTAGGCACATCCATTACAGGAGATCCAACAGCTTTCTATCAGTTTCCTGAGGGCTCACCCATACTCATTTCAATTCTGAATGGCAGCTTCTTCCCTGGAAAACTGCAAAAAAGTTTGTGTCATTGTGACCCAGGTAGACTATCAAGGTCTTAGGTTTTTCTAAAGTAAGATGGGAAGAAAAGTTTTTGTATCTGCCCCATAGAATTACCTCTCCTGAGTCTCAACAAATTAAACATAATTAAGACTTAGCAATATTAATTACATGGACGACATAAAAGGTCTGTGCTAAATCCACTTGCTAGTCCATGTTGTTTGAATATTTGCAGGTACCTCTATATCATCTTTTATGCTGAATTTAAGACCACTGCAGAGTTGAAAATTACTTGGATAATACTTTTTGAGGAACTATCTGGATTCACGAGCATGTGCTACATGTAGCTGCATGAGCCACCTGGATATATCAGTTCAAACCTCCATACAAAAAACATAATTGTATATTGTATTTCTTCCAGTAATGAGGCAGTTGGCACTGCACCTATCAGATTTCCAGTCACAAGAGCAGGAGTTTTCAAGTGTGTCATGTGAAAGCAGCTGGACTTAATGGGCACTATGCCAAAGAAGGAATTTAAAGAAAAATATGTTAGATGCCATACACGGGAGAGGGAATGAAATACTGAGGCTAAAACAAAATGAGAAAGAAAGCTTGTATCAGAATATTAGCATCAAAATAAAATGGGAAGTACAAAATAAGATAAATGAAAGACCCTCATTTTTAAATTTCACCAAAAAAGGTCTAATTAAAATTTGCAACTGATGTTGTGTATTGAATTTGCGTTACAAGTTTTTGGTAGCATGAAAGCTAAATGGCTGGCATGTGTGAGAAGCTGCTAGAAGCTTCCCCTGTGTCTGATAGAGCCAATGCTGGCTTCGAGATGGACCCATTGCTGGCCAAGGCTGAGCCCATCAGTGATGGTGGTAGCGTCTCTGGTTTAACATATTTTAGAAGGCGGAAAAAAAAATCCTGTGCAATGGCAGCTTCAGCCAGAGAGAGGAGTGAGTAAACGTGAGAGAAAAAACTCTCAATTTCACTCACCAAGGTCAGTGAAGAAGGACAGGAGGTGCTCCAGGCACCAGAGCAGAGATTTCTCTGTAGCTTATGGTGCAGATCATGATGAGGCAATGCTGTGTGCCTGCAGCCCATGGAGATCCATAGTGGAACAGGTATCCACCTGCAACCCAGGGAGGACCCAATGCTAGACAGATGGGTGCCTGAAGAAGGCTGTGGCCCCTTGGGAAGCCCGCACTGGAGCAGGGTCCTTGCAGGAGAGAGGAGCCTATGTTGGAGCAGATTTGTTGCAGGATTTGTGACCCTGTGGCAGACCCACACTGGAGGAGCCTGTTCCTGAAGGTCTGCACCCCACTCAAAGGGTCCCATGCTAGAGGAGTTAATGGAGAACTGCCGCCTCTTGGAAGGACTCGGGTTGGAGAAGTTTGTGAAGAACTGTCTCCTGTGGGAGGACACCACACTGGAGGAGGGGGAGAATGTGAGGAGTCCTCCCTGAGGAGGAAGGAGCAGCAGAAACAACATGTAGAATCTACCATTATGCTGGTAAAAACATTTTCATATGGAGAATTTTAACTTTTTCTAATTCAATGGTATTAATTTTTTAAAAGTCTAAGATGTTCTGAAATTTATAGCTATATATTTCTGAATTCTAAAAAGAAAAGTATAGTGTAAACAGGTTCTTATTGGTAGCGTATGAGCTATTTCATGATTATTAATAATCTTTGAAGTTGCTATTGCTGTCTGATTATACTGAATGTGTTTCTCAAGGTTCAGGAATCTATGTAAATCTGTAAAAAGAGCTGATCCTTAAAAATGAACTGAAAGTAGTTAATACACTGCTTGATGGGGCCTTACTGATGGTTATTAGATTTTTTTTTTCCTGGTTTCATATTCTTTGTTGTTTGAAGAGTCTTTTTGTTACAGGGCAATTTTGAATAGCTGCTGTTTGTTGGTAAACTACTGAAAAGTTATTTGTGAATTGCACATGCAATAGCCAAGAACTCCCCTATAAAATTGCTGTAGGGCTATGGAATTTTCCCTGCAGTGAGTTTTAATTATTCTGTGCTAATTAAGTAACTGATGCCTACTGTGAAAAATTTTCCCTTTGGAACAATGTGAGCAAAGGTTCACACATAAATTTCGTAACATATGCATGAAAGCATCCATTTTTTTCTCCTGTACTAATTTCAAGTCCCTATGTTCAGTCAGTGGAATGAATTAATATAACTCCTATTGCCATATATAGCATGCACATAAGACACAATATTAATCTTTTCCCATTAAAAAAGATAGCAAAATGGTATTTTTTGGTTTTGTCCAATCTTCTCTTTATACTAAAGACTATTACAAAGTTAGATAAAAAATGAGACGCTCAATTATATTTGTGTTAGAAGAAGGCTTGGTCAGAAGAAAACAGTAATTGGGAAAAGCAGAGATAGATTGTGCAGTCAACTTGAAAAGTAGATTTTTCTTTTTTTTTTTTTTTTTTGTTAATTTTTATGATTAAAAAAGAAAATGGGTAACAGGGTGGAACTGGCCTGAACATGGACCTGTGGGATAGATAAAGGACAACATAAGCCACAAGGCTGCGCCTATGTCTCTACCTCCTTCTGATGCAAGGTCAGAGAAAGTTTATAACTTTCCGATTTTTATAGAGTTCCAGTGCTACTTTACTGAAAGAAGCCACATTTGGAGTAAAGAAAAAGTTATGGAGAATAACTCTATGGTCTCTATGGTATTGGATTTTTTTATTTTTTACTTTTTCCTCAGGAGGCTCATATTGTGCCTTGGTGGTACACAGAAAAAGAATAATAGGATGCTCTGGGTTGGAAGGGGCCTTTGAAGATCATCTAGTTCAAGACCCCTGCTGTGGGCAGGGACATCTTTAACTAGATTAGGTTGCTCAAACCTTGTCCAACCTGACCTTGAAGAGTTTGTAACTGAAATGAAATTACAAAGTGCACAGGGTAGAGAGAAAGTGCAGGGGGACCAGAAAACTGAAAAGAGATATTTTCTTCTGGAACGTGTATCCATGATACAGTTGAATATATTGGACAGCACATTGCAAGAAGCGACAAGATTAAAACTGGTGATGTGAAATTGCTATCATGTCTTTAAATGGAGGGTATGTAGTAGGAAGGAGGAAATATGAAGAAAATATTCAGATAAAAAAATGACTGAAAATGTAACTTCTGATCAAAATAAGTAAAACCAGATTTGCTCCTTTTATTCTATCTGAAACTAAATAGAGTTTTTGATAGCTGTACTAAAGGTAAAAGATACTTTCTGAGGGAAATTTCACTGAATTAAAATCCAAGTTTTTGTCTGAAAGCAGTGTCAGTATTAAAATAGAGTTAATGTTACTTGTTTTGAATGGTAGTTTGGAAAATAAGCTTTCTGCTTCATAACTGAAATATTGCACTACTGCATGCTATGGAAGCAAAGCTGAGTGGAGAGATGATTGAGTAATTACAGCAGTAATAGGGCCCTGGGAAAACTGGTTCATGACCTTACTCAAATCCAGATTTCAGCTGTATCTGTTCTGTAAAGCGAAGATGGGCTTGGCTGAGTTAGATGCGTGGATCTGCATGGGCTCTTCTTGCTCTGCTGGTTCCCTCTGGCTGCTGCTTGTGATCAAAACGTCCAAAGTATAACTTTGAAAGAAGAAATCTCTATATAGGAGGGAGGAAAGCTCTATATAGTAGAGATGGACTGGTATGAAAGCACTTGACAAGTGTCAAGGGATTTAGGTTGTTTCATGAAGATCATGAAGACTGAGCTAAGGTTTTGTTTTAGGATGAATCTGGTATAGATGAGTCCCTGAGCATGTTGCTATACTCCATTGGGTGCACAGGGGCAGAGCTTAAATCTCTTTACCTAGGCCATGCAAAGACAGTAGAAGTTCACATGGGTTTCAGTTATTCATTCTGCAAAGGGACAATCTTGTGAACTACTAGAAGCTACTACAACAGAAGTCTTCATGGGTGCAAAGCCCTGCCCTAGGCAAGCACAGCCCCAGCAGCCACCCAGGCAGGACCTGCCTGGCTGGGGGCAGCTCTGTTAGAAAGTCCCTGGCCTGGGGGTGGTGAGGATGGCAGCAGCATCCTGGGTGGCATGGACAGGGTCACAGGTGGGAGATCAAGTCAGAGATTAGCCCCCTTATCTCAGCACTTCTTAGATCACAACTAGATGCTATGTCATTTTGAACATCAAGAGACAAACTGGAGCAAGGCCTTCACCTCAGGAATGGGAGAAGATTAATGAGAACTGAAACTGGACATTTTCAGACAGGATGTAAGGAGAAATTTCTTCCTCATAAAGATGATCAAGCAGCACACAGGCTGGCCAGAGAATTTGCTGTCTCCATCCTCCACAGTTTTCACATCCTGACTGGATCAAGCCCTGACAAATCTGGTCTGTTGCCAGAGCTGCCCTGCCTTGAGTGGGAAGTTAGACAAGAAACTTCCCTTCCAGCCTGAATTATCACATAATCCTTAAGAAAATTGGGCTGAGTGCTGAGATAGAGACTGATTTTAATTTACTTCAATTGCTCTAGGTGAAAGATATTCCAGGAAAAAAAGCAAACAATTTATAAATTTATTTAAAACAAAGCAAAACAAAACAAAACCAAACCCCAAAACTTAACAGGCAGCTGCCTGTGTCACCTAGGTATTACAGAGGGATAGACATGTAGATCCCAAGTTCTGATCCACCTGCAAATCCAGCAGTAATCAACACATTGCTGCAACGATTTGATCCTATCTGACAGGGAGAATGTCTCAAAGTCAGGAACTATTGTTGTACAGTTTGCTGCTAGATACATGAGAAAGCACTCATTGCAGCAGTGAGCTGCTAGAAACAGTAAAATGGTCTGCTTTCTACTTAAATTTCCCATATAGCTAAAGTAAAATTACAGGAAAAAAAACTGCATTAATTATCTTTAGTTCAGCCCATCTTTTCCTCTTTAAATTACAGACCCGTCATTTCTGTAGGTTTTTAATTCAATTACATTTAACTCCAGTTAACTGGAAACTCCTGGTCCGTGTAAAGGTACATGGCAAATATTGTCTTTTGGCAGATCAACCTCATCTCTCCTTGTCTTCATGAATAAACTACAGGTTAAAAATAGGCTCATTTATCTTGCATATTACTTCAAGATACCCTGTGCAAGTTCATCAAAATGATTTCCAGATTTGCCACATTTTTGATCTTGCTTTTGCCTGCCTTATATGAGTTCACCACTATAAAAATGTAGACATAAATTTATGCATACATTTCTTCTATCAGTGTGCGCTCATTTTTAAGAAGTGCTGGATTTTTCCTTGCTATAGAGTGCAATACTCAATAGTCAGAAGAGGAAAGCTTTATGCACTTTCCATTATTCACTTTTCTTCTCTTAAAGGTAGCTGTCCTATACAACAAGCTGTGGGACCACTGCTGATTGCAAGAGGTCATCACAGAGGTCTTCTGATTGTTATGGCTTGCGTCCCAAAAAGTCTTTTCTCCCTAAATTAAGAAATTTAGCCCCTAAAAAAGAGTTTTCATTTTGCAGAGGATGCCAGCACTTTGAATGGGCTTTCATTTTTAAGGGAGATAAAAGTAAATGTTACATTTTCCTGTAAAACTGAAAAGATTAAAAAATGCACCTTGCATTTATCAGTTTCCTCTTTGGTAATCAACTCCAGATAGATTTTTTTATTTTTAAAGTGAAATTAGAAGAGTGTTGACTGAAGAGGTTAAGCAGCATCAGCGGAGCTATTTGGAGAACGATCCTATGATGTAATCCCATTTATTTATGAGGACAATATAAAATGTTCTACTTTTGAACATGCGTAGAATAAAACAGCAGGAGACAGTAATTTTTGCTCACCAGACTCTCTCTTGCAGCCAGTACTTTGTAGATAAGCCCAGTTTTGTTTCTCTTTTTCCTTCGGGTCACGTTTCCCAGACTGCCTCTGCTGTGTCTGTAGATTCTTACCTTCTTCCCTCCAGCCTGTGCTGCCTGCACACAGCTCCACGGTCTGTTGCATTTGTTGTATGGTGCTTTGTAGAGATTCCCTAGGACATATCAGCTGTTATTTTGAGTGTTGCTCTCATTCCCATAGAGAAGCTTAATGTAGCCTGATAAAACATCTTTTCTTCACCCAGCAATGTGACAAAATAAGGACTATTCAAACGTATAAAGTGTGCAATTATCTGACATGTTCAATATTAACTATCATGCATCTTAATAAAAGTGGTGGCCTTTGGTGGCCTTCTATGATGGGGCTATGGAACTGATGGACAGGAGTAGAGCAGTTGAGGTCATCTACCTGGACTTGTGCAAAGCGTTTGACACTGTCCCACATGACATCCTAGTCTCTGAATTAGAGAGGAATCAATTTGATAGGTGGACCACTCAGTGGATAAAGAATTGGCTGGATGGATGCATGCAAGGGTTGTGCTCAATAGCTCAGTGTCCAGTTGGAGACCAGTAACAAGTGGTATCCCTCAGGGATCAGTGTTGGGACAGATCTTGTTTAACATCTTTGTCGGTGACATGGACACTGGGATTGAGTGTACCCTCAGCAAGTTTGCCAATGACACCAAGCTGGTTGGTTCGGTCAATATGCTGGAGGGAAGGAATGCCATCCAGAAGGAATTTGGCAAGCTTGTGAGGTGGGCTGATGCCAACATGATAAAGTCTAATCATGTCAAGTGCAAGGTCCTACAGCTGGGTTGGAGCAATCCCAAGCACAGCTACAGGTTGGGCAGAGAAGAGATTCAGAGCAGCCCTGCAAAGAAGGACTTGGAGGTGTTGGTCAATGAGAAGATGAGCATGAGCCTGCAGTGTGCGCTTGCAGCCCAGAAAGCCAACCATATCCTGGGCTGCATCAAAAGGAGAGTGACCAGCAGGTCGAGGTAGGTGATCCTGCCCCTCTACTCTGTTCTCATGAGACCTCACTTGGAGTACTGTGCACAGTTCTGGTGTCCTCAACATTAAAAGGACATGAAACTGTTGGAACAAGCCCAGAGGAGAGCCACAAGGACGATTAGGGGACTGGAGCATCTCCTGTATGAAGATAGGATGAGAAAGTTGTGACTGTTCAGCCTGGAGAAGAGAAGGCTGCGTGGAGACCTCACAGCAGCCTTCCAGTATCTGAAGGGGGCCTACAGGGATGTTGGGGAGGGACTCTTCATTAGGGACCGTAGTAATAGGACAAGGGATAATGAGTTTAAACTTAAACAGGGGAAGTTTAGGTTGGATATGAGGAAGAAATTCTCTATTGTAAGGGTGGTGAGGCACTGGAATGGGTTGCCCAGGGAAGCAGTGAATGCTCCATCAGTGGTGGTGTTGAAGGCCAGGTTGGACAGAGCCTCGGGTGGCATTGTTTAGTGTGAGATGTCCCTGCCCATGGCAGGGGGGTTGGAACTAGATGATCTTGAGGTCCTTTCCAACCCTAACTATTCTATGATTCTAAATAAAAATATGCCTCCTGAAATATGCCTAAGCCCAATATAAATTATGTATGCAATACATCATTACCTTTTCATGGTTTAGGGCATGAACTAGTCAAGGAAGATGGCAAGGAATCTGCTTCCTTTCCTCCCTGCCACTCCCTGTGCATAAGGTCTAAATGTGTGTATTTAAAATCACCTAAAATCAAACTGTGTGTCAGGTGTGGGGGCAGTGGGGAAGCTGTTCAGTATCTTAAGTCTTCAGGATGTTCTGCGAAATGGCAGTGAGGGTTAACAGACTCTTGAACATAATATATTCCAAATTGCTCTACTTGATTGGATGAAATTTAGGAGTGCTCCCTCCCCACCATCAAAACAGCTGTCATTTCCTGGAAAGGACACATGTGATCAAATATGTCATTCTCCTGCTGAACAGAGCTTGCAAATTACTAATGATTCTGGCAAAAGGACTTTAATTTTCTGCCAGTGGGAGATTTCAGGTTAATTGTTTTCGTTGTTTCTGTGTTTCACCAAGTCACCATTCTTGGCTGATACCTAGAAATTTACAACTTGAGGCCCTAATATTGTCTTGACCTGAACTTCATCCGTCCAAGTGAATGTCCCCAAGTGTCTGAGCAAATTCTTAAACTCATTTTTTAAAAGTGTAGGGCTACACAAGGATAACAGCTTGCTTTTGGGCATAGATGGCTGTCTAAAGGTTTTAGATAACATTTAGTAATCCTGGATGCAGTAGAACAGTGAGATAAGAACAACTGCAGAATATAAAAAAAATGTTGCTAAGCTATCCAAGGGGACCTCTGTAACGATTGCCACCAGTGTTATTTTATTCTAATTCAGTGAAATCACATTTTAATTAACAAGAAAAAAATTAAGATTTTGGACTAAAATAACAATGATAAAAGCAAGCCAAGTGCTGTTCAGAGAAACAGAGAAGAAGAGGAAATTTAACTGGAAAAGGGAATCAAAATAAATAGAATAGACGTCCCTGGTGAACAAAACCTGTTCCACCTTTTACAGTGCAAGGATAACAATAATAACAGTTTATATTATATTCAATTTTTGTAGGCTTTTCATTTAAACTGAGAAGAGAGATAGGAATGGCTCAGAAACAAAAAGATCTCATGCTGTTTCTTTCTGTAGCTTTCTCTCTGTTGCCCAAAGCAAAATAAAATCTCCATATTGTGTGACTCTGCCAGTCATTCAACTCTTTGCATAACTAAGCCCTTCCATTAATGCCAGTCTCCTTGATGGCAGGAATGGCTATGCCTCCTATGCCTCCTGAAAGCAGTGAGCAGAAGAGAGGTACTGTCATTCCACGCCATAGAGTATGCAGCAATAAGATCTGCTGTGCCTCATTACTCATTAATACTGTATCTTTAGGGCAGCACAGCTCCTGTGTGGCTGCTGACAAAATTGTTGGAGGTGCATGCTGGAGCTGGAGCCATGAAATGAAGGGGGATAGGTGGAGGTCTGTAAATAAGAATACTTGGAGCCTGTCTGTGTGATGCAAAAGCCATTCCCAGACAAGGAGATGTGCCCATGCACAGGCTGTCCCTGAACTGAGCAGAAAGCAACTGCAGCTTGTGCTGATGTGTGTGCTGTGACCAAAAGGAATTTGATAGGATTTTGCATGAGAAATTCACAAAATATGCAAAGGCCTTGAGGCTGGACAATTTCTGGTCCTTGCAGTTTGTCTAAGTTCACTGCTATTTCCGATTCCCGTCAACCCACCCTGTCCCAGGGCCTGTGCCCTGTACTGCACTGCTTATGCTCACAAGGTCCCTCTTCTCAGTAAGACTTGCTCATAAACCTGCTCATTTTTAAAGAACAGGTCTAGGTCTGACTGTAGGAAAAAACCCTCAGTATATGACTTGTGAACAGAACTGTCAGAATATGCAACTCTTGTTTTCCTGGAAGCTGGTTTTCTCAATTTTGGCTGAATATCTGTAATGCCATTTTTTGCTGTAGTGTATTTTATGCCTTCACTCTGGTAGCTGCATTAACATTGTTAATTCATATATTTATATTCTGGCATCTATCTTTACTAATTATTAAAAGTCAAGATTGACTCTTTTGATGTGAAGTGCGGAATAGTCCAGTACTGATTTTTCTTTGATGTCTACCTCATGAAATCTGCTCTATTGATACAATAAGACTTATGGGCCATTTCAATTTGATAGTTCTCTGCCATTCTGGGGTTTTTTTGCCATTGCTACAGATGACTACATGCTGTGCACAGCTATGAAGGATTCAACCTGGTCTGTATGCAAAGCTCAGTAGGTGTATTAGACCAATATTATCAAACAGTATGAACTGTATGCAAGTACATTAATGAAGTACATGTATTTACTCTGTTTATAGGCAGCGTTGTTCAGTACATCATACATCATTTTCTGCATAACT
>JAOEHX010034662.1:0-13538 GCA_025448015.1 Bolborhynchus lineola | reverse complement strand
TTGGTCTGGCCAAGGACTTTCTGAGTCTCATGCTCTGCCAGGGAGGAGGGTAAGCCGGGAGGGAGCAGAGACAGGGCGTCTTATCCAAACTGACCAAAGAGGTATTCCATAACATAGCATGTCATGCCCAGGATGGAAAAACTGGGGGCAGGAGCCCGGAAGAGAGGAGTTCACAGCTCGGTGACCAGGTGGTGAGCATTTGTATCCTCTTCCCTTGCATTTTCCCTGGTCATTATTGTTATTATTGTTATTGGTGGTAGCAGTAGTGATTTGTGTTATACTTTAGTTATTGGACTGTTCTTATCTCAACCCGTGGGAGTTACATTCTTTCGATTCTTCTCCCCATTTCCTCCCTCCCCCGCTTTTTGGAGTTGGGGGGAAGAAGGAGGGGGAAGTGAGTGAACAAACTGCTTGTTTTACAGCTTATACCATGACAGTTCTTTTAGGAGGGGGAAGTGAGTGAACAAACTGCGTGGCTGATTTACAGCTTAAACCACAACACATCTTTATAAGGAAATATAAAGAGCCTGAAAAAAAGAACTTTTATAATGAAACTCATTTAGAAAAAAAGTAGGCAAACCAGAACATCCCACTTTCCACTAATAAACTGTCTTTTTATCCCCACATAATTAATATTAATTTTGATAAAGTTATTAAGATTGAAAATGGTTAATACTATTTTTTAATCAAAAGAATATTTATTTCTGATACATATAATATCTTCTGCCATTAGTCACCTTCACCTCATATCATTTGTGCTTCAGAGGCCTTAGCACTGCTATAATTATCTGCTCTTGTTTAATAAACAGTTTTATTTTGGCACAAGATATAAAGCCTAACAGATGACCAGAAGCAAAGAAAGGTTGTGAGAAAATTAGCATGTATTTGCATTAACTGTGAGTAAGAAGTCATTTATAATGTCTGCTATTTTAATCAGGTGGAGTGCCTGAAGATTTTTCAGACTAGGACTCACACATTGCAATTATACTTACAGGAAGAGTCATGTATTTGGTGTATTTGAGCTGTGGGAGAGAACATCACTTCGCGAGATTATAGTTTGCCAAGCACAGTGGCTACTTCCTACCCTGCAACCAAGTCCGTGACATGTGGTAGGAGTTTTCATTACAGAGTGTTTCTGAAAATGTGGTTGCATTTTTCTTTTGCGATTAAGAAGGAATTGCACTGTTTGTATGGACTCTCGTGAAAGTCTTGGGCCACGCTCAAGTATTGTTGCTGTGAAACCTTTTTAAGTCATCCAACTAGTTAGTTTTTTAATCATAAAACCGTTCCCTGCCCTCACTTTCTGCAGAGGATGGTGAACAGCTGCCATCTGGACAGTCATCCAGAGTTAATTTTTTCAGGCAAGTATAAATCCAGAGTATAGGCTACAGGATGATTCACATGCTGAAGATAGTCCTATTAGTAATGCCACAGATGCTGATACTGCTTTGAATACTGACAGTGATGAGTGGTGTGTAATATCTGATAAAGATTAGAGGCCTCAAGATCAAACAAAGCTCCTGAACAAGAATCCCATGATACCAAACCACCATTTACAAGTTCTGACAGCAAGATAATTGGCCTAGGTGTGGCTTCTGTCTGCTGGAATAAATGATGATAAATACTGAATCTAGCTGGACTGTGACTAGGGGAAAATTAAATACTCATAGATATATTTTTATATTACTGCTGCTGCCAAAAGACTGAAGAAGAAAATATCTATGCATTTTTGTGTGATCTGTGAGTAAACCACAGCTGGCTGTGCAGAAGCAAATGTACTATTGTATTGTTCCACCATGACTCCTCCACAGTGTTCTTTCCTCCTATCATACCCTATGTGCCTCATCCACCAAACCCATCCTAGATCCATTCCTTCTTCTGCCATCTCCCATATTCATTATTCTTGTCATGTGTGACTTTTCCATAACTTATGAATTTTCTCTTGACCTCAAAATTAGATTGTCACATCAAGATGGATTGGGAAAGGAGGAGACACTGCTCAATGAATCCATTCTTAAATCTCCTCTTAGTTGGCAACATCCACATGAAATAGTGGGAAATAACGTCACGTCAGGAAATGTGATGCCAGTCTATCTATCATTGTTGAGGTGCCACAGAAAGCTGGGAACCATCAGTTTCCTCTGTCCTTTCTTGCAGTCACATACATACGACCAAGCTACTCCTGGTCATGTAAAACACACCCCTGACAAGAGGAAACTGGCTGAAAGAACAGTATGTAAGGCAAGAAGGACAGATCTTTTCTGTCTTTACTGTCCTAACATTTTTTTGTGTCCACTCAGATTCTTCTTGATGTCTGCAAGGAAGCTGATGCTGGAGAAAGAGATGGAGGAACCCTTTTCATAAACCCCATGTATAAGGAGCATCTTTGTCTTCACACTTAGATTGGAAAATGCAATTTTGACTGCAAGACTGCTGAGAATCTGGTCCTTGTTATCTGACTTCTGGACTTTTGCATTAACCTTTCTATTTCAATTGAATTATTCTATTGAGTAGTGCACAAAGCTGAGAACTTACAGGAATAGTACTGACATGACTTTGAATTGGAGTGTTAAACTGCAGGTGATGACTTCAGCTTCAGCATAAGCTCTCCGTTTATAAAATTAAAAGAATAGAGCAAAGAAACAGTTAACCTGCAGGCCTACTGCCTTTAAAACCATGCCTGCTTTCACCACAAAAGAGAAAGAGGTATATTTGTCAATGTAGTGTTAAACACAAGGTGATGAGTTGCCAGGAGGAACATATTTGTTATGAGAGGCAAGATAAAGTATCTACTGTCTTTTAACCAAGTAAATATTGAAAGACTACTCATTAAAATTTCAGTGATCTATCTTCATCGTGAGTCCCACACTTCTGCAGTTTCAAATTTCTAGGTGATGGCTGACTAAAAAGCAGTTCAGATAGAAGAATCTTGATTTAGGCATTGTGGATCTTCATTCTATAGGCTTTATCATGGGGTGCCCCATCACAGTTAAAGACAAAATGCTTATCCTGTGCAAATCAAAATGAAAGTGAGTGTTTCTGATAAAAGAGACATGGATAGAAAAGTGGTTGCAAGAGATGAGAATGAAAAAGGAAGAGGAACCATCATACATACATTTGTTTGGAATGTAACTTAAATGTGATGAACTTGAAAAGGAAACATTGACTTTCACGGACAAGCAGTATAATCTGAGTAAATAGTTAAAGTGGAACTGTTGAAACTTCCCAGGTTCCAGGATTTTCTTCAGAAAATACTGGTGACTTTCCCCACCCTTCTCCTGATCCTACTATTGGAGAAGAATTTAGAAAACTTTCTTTCTTGGAAAGACTTTTTCAGCTAAATTTTCAGGTTACTGAAACTACATCTAGACGTTGGACTTTTCAGTTGTCTATTTTTATGTTGATTGGGTTTTTGGGGTTTTTTTATGTTGACTTTTTCTTTTTTTTTTTTTTTTTCTTTTTCAGAAATATGGTGATCCTTTCAAAGTACAGGTAGATGCTTTGAAAAGGTAAAGTTATGATAGCATCTAAAAATAACTTTATGTGCCTTTAGATTAAAGGTAAAATTAACATCTTTAGATGAAACAGTCTTTTTGTAGAGAACCCAGTTTCATTCAGCTCAGAGGTTTCTAGGGAAGCCTATCACTTTCCACAAACTGATTTTAAACAAACAAACAAATACAGAATTGTTTCTTGCAAAAGAATACTATGCTGATTTATTTCACATGGCATCCTGAGTTTATTCCTGAGAGAAGAATTACAATTATGTTTTTGAAGAGCTGGGCAGGACTTACAGAAACAGTGGTGGTGGTACAATCTCTTTGCTGTGCTTTACATGCTCAGGTAATAACATGAGTGTCAGATTTGAGGGATCTTCTGAATTTGAGAGGGTCAACACTTGCTGGAGACTACCAGCCCATTCTCATAACTGCCAGGTCTGTTGACATACCAGTTTGTTAAAGGAGATGAAAAATTTGTGCATCTCTGTATCCTAGTATTGAAAGTACTCTTTTAGTGTGGGGAAGCAGTTAGGATATGTGGTCTCTGCCCCATGCACTGCTTCTGGTTTTCATCATCTGCAAAGCACATACACAGATAAAAAGCTTAAGGTCCTGCCCTCCTCTTCAAACCACGTAAAAAGATAGGACATTGACAGATAGGACAACTTTTATGTTTTAGATCCAGAATATTCATGGAGCAGATGTGGGAGTTTCTAAGACTTGCTTAGCTTGGTTATTCATACCTTGGAAAGACAGCCTTCTCATGAGACAGAGCTGAAGGGTGTTGCTAACTACAGCCCATATCGGTGCTACAACAAAGGTGCCAGCAACCAAGAAGGTAAAGCTTATCTACTGCTTGTCTTTTTTTTTTTTTTTAAGGTCTACATAGCAACACCTGTGAAAGACACAACAGGATCCCTCTGTTGTCAGCAACTTTTCTTGACAGACAGCCTGTGCCAAGTAACAGAGATATCAAAAGAGAGTGTTATTACCAGGTGTAGAGGAAGAAATTGCTAGTTTACCTGCTGTTTAAGGCATGCTAATAATACAGTAAATTTGATTTCTTAAACTCTAACTGAAGGCTGTATTCAAAAACTGCTGTTTCCAGTGCCTTTGCAGTTGAATCACAGTGTATCCCCCTTTTCCTGCCCCATGTTTTTGGCTCTTAAATAATTTTCTTTTGTGATTGCTTGACAAGAATCAAACATCCTCCCTTCATTCCTCCCATGCCAATGTCTACTGCATGATTATTTTCTTTTTCTGGTTCTTCTTGCATTAGTCATTTGAGTGTTTGGCAGGTATACATCTGTGGCTCTTTATATGTATTTTTACTCATCTATTCATGGACTCAGTGCAGGTACTAATAGCCATCATTGTTGCTGCCTGAAATTAAAACTAAACTTTCTTCCCCTGTGGATTAGCACAGACAGGGATACTGGTGATTATTTAAGCTAAACTTTTCTCTTCACCAGCATGAGTGCTGTCTTCCAAGACTCAGAGTCGTCCAGCTAATCTTCAGTCGAAAGCAATCTCCAGTACTTTACAATCTCACAGGTTGGGAGTGCTGAATTGAAATTACCCACATACAAATGATGATACATCTCTTAACTTTTCTTGAGGAAGGTTTGAGTGCACAAATTGTCTTTTGGGTATTTTGAAACTTTCTTAGCATCAGAGCTGCTAGAGCTTTGTCTGGATTGGTACTTGGAGGTGTGCATTCTGTGCCATATTTTTATGGCAAATTTTAATTTCCTCATCAAAATTTCAAAGTATCTGCCTCAGGATTTTATTGCATTTGGAGTTGGGTACCTTTATCTTGATGTAGCCCTTCACAATTGCAAGACTGACTCAGGCAGACTGAATAAATCAAAAAGCTTTACATGACTTGTGTTCCTGCTGTCTGCTGAATACCTGGCTTTATAAGGAGCAGAATTGAGGCTTGCTTTCTGACAGGTTAGTGTCTTGTTAGCAGCAGTTAAAGACTGCTTGGCAGTATAAGCAAAATTAAATTTTGCAGCATAGCAGAGAAGGATGGAAGGTTTTAGTGAAGGGGATATCACTTTGGCCCTGTCACATTAGAGCAGGTGAAGGGTGCTGGGACAGGTCACTGGTGCTTGGGGAAATGCTGAGAGAGAAGATCTGGAGTGCAAGTGATGAGTGGTAAGGGTGGGGATGTCCAAAGTCTGCCTAAGCTGAAGAAAAATGGGTGATGTCCATTCTTTGACCTCACTAATCCCCATCTCTCCAGACAAATTTTAAAAGGACTCTCCTTCCTAAACTGCCTCTCTGGTGTTCCTCTTGCCTCTCCCCATTACAGCTTCTCTTTACTTTCCCCAAAACCTTGGCCTATTGCCATGCAAGATTAGAAATAGCCTCATGGCAGAGTGCCTGGAAGAGGCATGAAACAGATTTCCTGCTCTTGCTCTTGCTGACGGTGTTGCTTGCAGGGGCAGCAGTTTCCATCCATAGCCATGGCTCCTCCTGCATGTCAGAAGGAGGGAAGATGTCTAGGCTAGAGGTGTCCCCTAGTTCCACAGGCAGGAGATAGGATGAAGGTCTCAAATGACATTTGTGACTCAGTCAGTTCTGACTTCTAGCATAAGCAAAATGGATAGCGAGATCCTGGTGATGGCTGGAGGGTCTTCGTTCCTGCAAATCTGACACCTGCATGAAAATGTTTGCTTGGTGTGGGCTATTGCCCTGTGTGAGATTGGTTGACTTTTAATCATATAAACATCCTTACCCTCAGAATTTCTATTTCAGCTCTGCATGAAATACAGCTGGAAATTTCATCTTGAGACCCCTCCATCAAAACCAGAGCAAGCCAGACAATGAGCTCAAGCAGTAGTCAGGGTACAAGGAGCATCATGATCATCTCATAAGAACAACTAACTTCAATCAAATCAGCGATCCAATTAACCCAGTGTCCTGCCTTCAACTGGTGCGAACAGCAGTTGTCTGGGGAAGAAGACAAGAATAGAAAGAACATTTAGTGACACTTTCCCAGGATACTTGCATAGCCTTTGGCAATATGCAGTTGGCCGTATTTCCTTATGGAACCTGATGAAACTGTCAGTCTCAGATTTCATTACTGTGAGGACCTAGTCAGGCTTCCTGGCATGAACTGTTAATCACATGAAGTGTTCTTGAATCAGCAGTTATCAGAGATATAGCTCCCTTCCAGCTATCATCCCTGTTCCTTTGCTTGCAGACAAGGGCTGAAGCAGTTCTAATCTTTCCCAGTTGTTTTCTGCATGTCTACAGTTTCACTTCTATCCCTATGTTAATTTACATACTCTCAAAAACACTTTACTCTCACTCTGGTCATGCATGAAAAGAAGAGCTTCGTCAAGCCATCAGACTCTGTACCTGGGAAAGGAGGTATGCAAAAGACCAAGCTCAAAGAGCCCCAGAAGCCCCAGAGGGTCTGCAATAGTGAAATGGCATGGACACTTCCATGGTTTTCCTCTCAGTATGAAGATGAAGATGGAGACAATGGTCTTCAACCTACTGTGGTGGAATTGCTCTTAGCGTGTGTCTGCAGCGTAAAGGAAAAGACAATGATAGAGGAGATCACATTAATAGATCATTGGTTATGTAAATAAAGAATTAGAGTATAACTAATACAATTGTAGACATTTTTCTTGGAAGGTATAATCATCTTTTATGCAGTAGAATAATAACAAGGGATAAGAAATATTGTGATTTTATAGACTTTACAGCCTATATGGTAAATATATAATTGTTTAGATACATTGGTAATGGACTAAATGTTCTGCTGCAGAGTAGTGTAGCTTCCCTGAAGTGCAAAAATAGGCATGAGAAATAAACACAGACATATCTGGAACTTTAAATTTTAGGCAATCAACCTTGCATTGCATATAAAGCTGCAAAATATGTCAAAACACAGCTAAATAAAGTCAAATATACAGATGCTGATACAGGTAAGACATTATCTAATTTCAGTGCTTCTTTGTTTTGTGCAGTGAATTCCAAATATCTTTAATATCTGTATTGATCTCTCCATCATACACAAGGAATGAGCCTTCTAAAGAATTGCTTTTAAACAGGATGAAAATACATAATCGAAGAAATACTTATATTGTTGTTTCTTGCTGCAAGCACAGCTTTCTAATGTGAAAATGCATATTTGATTTACTGAATCCTGAACTTTATATATAGTTTCCCATGCTTCAGTCATATAGGTTAAGCAGGTTCTGAACTGATTAAATGTCAATAAGTACTTTTTTGGAAGCCTTTGATGTTAAGATGCATTTAGGGAGAGAGCATTACTCACTAGGGAGTCTTATAATTGTATTTTTTTCTCCCCTATTATTGATTGACATTGAGTAAATCAGTCAGTCATTGATCAGGCTTTAAATATGCGTAGTGGGCTCCACAGTTTGTATGGGCTCTGGCAAATTAAAGATGATAGTAGATGCTGTATTTCAGGACAAATCGGATCAACTGTGTTTCTCTGAGATTACTCAGGTATTGATTTATTTTACTTTATATGGCTTGTGCTGAATTCTCTCTATTACTTCAAGGACAAATTTCTATTAATTTCTAAATTCTTGTTAAGACAGGTGAATACAAGAATTTTAAGGTTATTTAGCATGAGACTGTCCTGGAACCTGAAAAATTGGAAAGACATTACCAACCATCCAGACACATTAGCTTAAATTATAGCAATGGATTTTCCTCCTTTTGTCTGTATTTTTGGGGATAGAATTGAAGATACACAGTCCCAAACATGAAAACAGTATCTTTGAGAATTAACACTCCTATTTTGCCACTGTGCAAAAGTGAGAAAATCTGTCCGATAGTGAAAAGAGAGTTTCTTTTTAAGTTAGCAGTATTTTCCTGTTTGAGTCTACATTTTTCCAATCCAAATTTTCCATACATAAAGAATTTCAATAGTTCTCTTAATCTCCCTCATTTATTTTGCTATAATATGCAAAACAGAAGCTGCCTGAAACAGTTTTTATCATCTATGTTGATAGCCAAAAAAAAAAAAAAAAAGACCAAAATCCTGCTCTCTGACTCACATTCTCTTAGGAATAATGTTTTCTTCTATTATTTCCTTTGGTTTCCTATCCTTTATCAGGGGTTGCCACTCTATATCTGCATCTTGTCAGCCAGGATGTAGTGCTATCCAAACTTCCACATATTTTGTGGTAATTCCAATTTTATAATGGAATACTGTTCTAAGTTTATTGATATTTCCTTTTTATTATTATTTTTCCCCCTCTTTTCCCTTTACCATGGCTATGTTTTCACTAGCCACCATGGTTAAAGACAATGTGGGAATTTGATATTAGGACACCAAGTTATTATCATATAAGGAAGCAAATGCCAGCCTGTGATAAATTAATTTTTTTTTTTTTCTGTCTCTGTCTTATTGTGCTTGCTTTGGCATGGAAAAAAATAATTTTCTTCATAGTTGCTAGTATGGTGCTATGTTTTGGATTTGTGCTGAAAATGGGGCTGAAAATACAAGAATGTTTTCATTACTGCTGAGCAGCACTTAGAGAGTCAAGGCCTTTTCTGCCTTTCACACTACCCCGAGGAGTAGGCTGGGGATGCATAAGGAGTCGGGAGGGGACACAGCCAGGACAGCTGACCCCAAGTGACCAAAGGAATATTCCATACCATACAACTTCATGCTCAGCATATAAAGCTGGGGGAAAGAAGACTGTAGGAGGAGGATGTTGCACTTGGTTATTGGACTGTAGTGGTAGGACAATGGGTAATGGGTTTAAACTTAAATAGGGGAAGTTCAGATTAGATATAAGGAAGAAGTTCTTTACCATGAGGGTGGTGAGGCAGTAGCATGGGTTGCACAGGGAAGTTGTGAATGCTCCATCCCTGGCAGTGTTCAAGGCCAGGCTGGACAGAGTCTTGGGTGACATGGTTTAGTGTGTGGTGTCCCTACCCATGTCAAGGAGGTAGGAACTAGATGATCTTGACATCCCATGGCAAGGGCATAGGAACTAGATGATCTCAAGATCCTTTCCAACCCTAACTGTTCTATGATTCTATGTTACTGTGTTCAGAGACATGGCATTTGCCTTCCCAAGAAACCACTATGCATGTAGGAGCCACGCTTTCCTGGAGATGGCTGAAGACCTGCCTGCTGATGGAAGTAGTGAATGAATTCCTTGTTTTGCTTGGCTTGTGTGCACAGATTTTATTTTGCCTATGAAACTATCTTTGTCTCAACTTATGAGTTTTCTCACTTTTCCTTTTCTGTTTCTCTCCTCCGAAAGAAGAGTGTGAGGAACTCTGAGAAGCTTAGTTGATATCTGAGTTTCAGCCACAACTCTTTTACAGAGTGCAGCTGGGATGCTGAATTTGGCATTAGTGTCTGCAGCAGGCAAAGCAGGTGGAGAGACAAAGGGCTTAACAGAAAGCTTAAAGAGTTTGAAGAACCACTAACTAAGGAGGCCAAAGATTTATGTCAGTACAATTTGTTGCAAACTAAAAAGTATACATACACTTAAATATATTTTATTTACTTTTCTCATTCTTACAATTGCTTTACAAAGCTATTGATCATTGGAAAACAAGCTGCTGTGGTCATTTACTCCATTCTGTGACAAATGTTTACTGCAGTAGATAGAGGTTCACGACATTGAACCCTTTATTTCCATGAAAAACACGTGCAATCTGGCCCTCTTCTTCAGTGGCTTAGTCAAATGCATCCAGAAGGCTGGATAGCTATGATATCTGTAAGTCTAATTTAGCTGATTTAAACACCTTCAATTTCTGTTTCTGTCCAGTTGATCTCTCATGTAGAAACCTCACATACATGGTGATTGGTTTGATGTCCAGAAAATTATTTGTCTTCTCACATCTAGTGTATTAGATGTGCAGTGCAGTTCTGATGGCTTCTTGAAGTTCCATTTGATTTACTTAGGTAATTACAGAAAATTTCCATAGAAGTGAAGTCAAAATAGGATCTCTAACAAGGAATAGGATAACAGCTGTGGAGTCTCCAGGCTTACAATCTGTGGCTGGTGACAATGATGCTGTGTCATTCCACTGACTCCTGTGAACTTTGGTGATAAAAAAAGCCCCTATGGCTTCTATGTTAAAAAGACTTTATTTTCTCTAACACATCTTGAATGTTAATGCATCCATTTTTTTTCTTTCTTCAATATTACATTATGTTTTCCCCCTTCTGTGTTATGCAATGTAATTATATGCAGACTTTGAATGTCATTTTCTAATCCTCTGTGGTCCATTTGAAAGTCTTGTAAAATAAAACTAATTGGTGTGTTAAATAAAATGTCAGAAATATTTTTGAGTGCAATTAGATGATATAGCAGTTTTATCCAAAGTGTGCTTATAGTACAATAACTATGTCAGAAGGATGTAATTAACAGCTATTTAAATGAACGATTGTCTTAAATTTTTCTGGCTCTTCATGCATGCTAACTTAATCAAACAGCAAATTTCTTAAAGGCTTATCCATTTAAGAGAAAGGTGAAATGCTATAGACTCATATCTAAAAAGTCAAATTGAAAGCCATAAAACTATTGAACTAAAAAAGTCAACTATATAAAAATGAAATGCAGAAGTATATTTTATTTCAATTTCAGCACATTACAGCTAAAATCCAGGCAGAAAAGAGAGAATTTAAGGCATGGTCACTAATTTTTAGGAAAGACTAACATTGAAATTGAATGAATATCAAAGGTCGGAATCAGAGACTCATGGAATGGCTTGGCTTGGAAGGGAAATTTAAATATCATCCCATCCACTCCCTTAACATGGATAGCAATACCTTCCACTAGGTCATGTTGCTTCAACTTGAATTTCAGCACTTTCAGGAATGGAGTATCCACAACTTCCTTGGGCGATCTGTTCCAGTGTTTTATCACCCTTCGCCAGAAGCAATTTCTTCTTACGTCCAATGTAAACCTACCCTTCTCCTGTTTAAAATTATTGCCTCTTGTCCTGTTTCTACAAGATTTGCTAAAAAGTCTTTCTCTGTCTTTCTTATAAGCTCTCTTCATAAATTGAAGGGCTGCAATAAGGTCTCCCTGGAGCCTTCTCTTCTCCAGGCTAAACAATCCTAACTCTTCTCAGCCTTTCTCTGTGAGTGATTAGTTTCAGCTCTCTTGATCATCCTTGTAGCCCTTCCCTGGATCATCTGCAACAGGTCCATACCTTCCTTGTACTGGGGACCCCAGATGCAGTACTTCAGGCACTGTGATGTGCTCCACAGTTTTCTTTAATTAGAATAGCTAAGACATTGGGGCCTTCTGCTCTATTTGCCTGTTATTTTGACATGAAATACCATTTGCTGTTCAGTGAAGGCTGTGTCTAGTTTCAGTGGCGTGTTGGCTCCAGCAGTAGCAGTCAATTTTCTCCTTCTTCATAGCTGGTGCAGTGCTGCGGTTTTGACTTTCAGCCCCAGAACAGCTCTGATAACATCAATGGTTTTATTTGTTGGTCAGTAATGTTTACTCTGACCAAGGACTTTCTGAGTCTCATGTCTCATGCCAGGGAGGAGGGGAAACCGTGAGGAAGCAGAGAACGGACACCTGACCCAAACTGACCAGAAGTATTCCATACCACAGCACGTTGTGCCCACTATGTAAACTGGGGGCAATTACCCAGAAGGGCTAGGTCACTGCTCAGGTCGGGCTGGGTATCAGTCGGCGAGTGGTGAGCGGTTGTATTCTCTTCTCTTGTTATTTCCCTTATCATTATTATTATTGGTGGTAGCAGCAGTGGTTTGTGTTATCCCTTACTTACTGTACTGTTCGTATCTCAACCCATGGGAGTTATATTCTTTCTGTTCTCCTCCCCATCTGTTTGGGAGTGGGGGGAGGAAGACTGGGGAGTGAGTGAGCAGCTGTGTGGTTCTGGGTTGCTGGCTGGGCTCAAACCACAACAAGTGGCCTTAAATGCAATTGTGCAACAGCTATGTATTAGACAACATATTAGACAGGATTGGTTCCTAGTGGGTAAGGAAACCAGAGCTTCCAAAAGAGGTTAACAAATACAGCTTTTATTTTTGGAAATGCAGAGTCACACTGAGTAATATCACATAGTTTTATAAAAATTACTGAATTTGTTTAGAATTATTTTTATTATCCATTTTTATCCAAATGTGACACTGTCAAAATAGACATTTTATGATAAAGTCTGCTATTGCTCAGTCTGTTTATTGATTTTTTTGTTTACATTTCAGGGTTACTTGAAAACACTTCAAAGTTTAATATAAATTATTACTAAAATATTAATATAAATTATCATTATTATGAAAATATTTATATAAGTTTTTTTTATTCACTTATTACTTTGTTCTGAACTGCAGGATAATTGTAATACCTGTGAAAAAATTATGGGAAAGATAGTTCACACTCAAAAAAACCCTTTCCCTTGGCATAAAGTTAGCTGGGAAGTAAATTTAGGGATGACAAAAATATTTCTGTCTGATTAGGTGAAAAGACAAAGTCTAAAACAATCCAAAGGGTCTTTTAATGAGGAAAAGCATTGCCTGCTTACCTTCAGGGATCACAGCTTCAGCTGAAACAATGGAAACCACTCAGAACACGATCAAAGCTACTCTTCCAGCACCTGGAGCTTTAAATAAAACTGTGCAGCAGCTGGAGCATACAATTTAAGTGCTGACTTTTACCCTTGTGTCAGGTGGGATGGTTGGCACCTGAATGCACTGCTGTTTTGTGATGGGTGTGTGAAATTCCTTGTTCTGATAGTTACTGGGTGATACAGCACTGTTCTTTGGTACTGCCAGGTGTTGAAGGCTTTGTTCAGGCAAGGATGTATGAGTATGATCAACTGCAAGGAGATGAAACAGTTGAATTTTTCTCAGCAAAATCTCCCTCTTGGCGTCATAGGTCTGTGGCCAACCCTTATTGGCAATAGCTCGTGGTAGCACAGTGAGTCATACATGGTGTCGTGGTTTAAGCTGTAAAGCAACCACGCAGTTTGTTCACTCACTTCCCCCTTTTTCTTCCCGCTGCTCCTGGAGGGATGGGAAGGAGAATTGAAAGAATGCAA
>JAOEHX010034661.1:647-10971 GCA_025448015.1 Bolborhynchus lineola | reverse complement strand
TTAGCCGCAAGGCTAGAAGAGTCCTTTTTCGGCGATGGAGCCACAAGCGCACATGACACAAGCCCAGTATAAGATGCTGCTGGCACGAATCACGAGCCTTCCCTCTCTGAACAAGCGGGAAGGACATGAGTAGAGTAGGATAGGAACTGCTGGAGGTGCATTACTGCTCGTTTCCCCCTATAGTGCCAGCAGCCCGGAAGGGCTGGAACCCTCTCCACAAGCCCTCCCACGATTCAAGTCTCCATCAGCACGAAGCCCCCCGGACGCCTCAGACGCGGGACAAACGCTCAGGGCTCCGCAGCTCCCTCTCCCGGACAGGTACCGACCCGCTGCTCTGTCTTGCCGGCACAACGGGACACAGCTCTCCTCGTAAGTCCCCAGCCGAACGCTTGAGCTACTGGGCTTTAAACTTGCCACTTGGCCAGAGGAAGTCGGATAGAGGCAGTGCAGGAAGGGACCCGCGGGCACAGGGCGGCGACGTTTCCCCGCTCCCGGGGCTCAGCACTGCCACCGCCTCACGGCACAGCATCACAGCGCCCAGTCGGCGAGGAGCTTTCCCTCCTCCCGGTGTCCGACTTCCCAGGGATCTTGCCAGGAGCCGAGCTCTGCCCACAGCCGGTGCCCCGTCTGCAGACCTTCCCCCCGGTACCTCCCGGCCCGCTAAGGTGAGCGAGGCTGGATAAAGAGACGATGACTGTGAGCAGGCAGAAGCCAGGGGAGAGTAGGGACGAGGGGAGGAGGCAGAGAGCAGTGTCGCAACGGGAAAGTGGGAGGAAGTCTCCTGTCATCATCACTCGAGGACCGCTGTTAGCAGAGGCTGGCTCGCAAGGACTGGTACCCAGCAGAAGCCTGCTCCTCAAGGATCATTTTTCCATTAGACATGAAGGAATACCGGCAGGCGGCTAATGCCGAGAAACCGAAGCCGCACCGCCGGGCAGCTCCACCAAAAATATCTACCTACCCGGTAAACGAACAAAGCCTCGGCAATAAGCGCCCCGTCCCCACCGAGCTGGGTGACCCCGCGAGATACAGCCCCGCAGGGCGCCAGGGAGGAGCCGCGGGGAACAGCCTTTCCCCGCTCACAAACCGATCCCGTCTCAGGAAGAGGTGGTAGCTCGTCTTTCACCCTAAGGCCAAAAGGAATCCACGGCATATGGCTCAGGATCGGCTCCCGAGGAAGCAGTGCAGGCAGGAGCCGAGGAGCGCTGGATTGGGGACCAGGAGTGCTCATGTAAGTATTGCCACTGACGTGCGATGCATCTTACACAGATACCGAAGTATCAAATAGATCGTTTGATTTTAGTTTTTGGTTTTGAGATCTGGCAAAATGCAACTTGATT
The DNA here is from genome assembly GCA_025448015.1 of Bolborhynchus lineola. Lineage (NCBI taxonomy): Eukaryota > Metazoa > Chordata > Aves > Psittaciformes > Psittacidae > Bolborhynchus > Bolborhynchus lineola. The sequence goes on along the minus strand of JAOEHX010034661.1, from coordinate 9,631 downwards.
GTCATAGGTGATGGGTAGAGGCGAGTTCCCTGTTTAATGATCCTTCTGGGTCGTGTCGCGTGCCCCGTCCCCATCCGTGTCCCCCCCTCATCCCCTCGAGTGGAAACCGGCATTTAATTTTATGATACAGTTAATTGTCTCAAATGCCTACTGTAAGCAAACAGACTTCAGCCTCTGCCGCACTGTATCGAGACGATAGGAAGGCAGCAAACAGAAACGCCTAAAACATCACTTCATAGCCTATGTCAATGTTTTAACTGCCTTTTCGAACCACAGAGCAGTCAACGACTTGTCGGAGCGTACTCAGTGTGAGACGCGGCCGCGCAGGAGCTCTCATGACAGTTGCTCGCCTCAGCAGTGCAACGCAGGGCAGGCGCCTGTTATTTGTTCCCCCTCGAAAAACATAGATTTGCAGGTGATGGAAACCACGCTTCTGAAACGTTGCCGGTTGCCAAAGGAACACGGTTCCCAGGGAGCCGCCCGCTCTCGGGCAGAGCTCGGCGGAGGAGCAGCGCTAACTAGCGGCGGCTGCCCCGGGCCCCACGGCACCGGCGACGTTTCGAGCCCCAAGCCGGCGATAGAAAGACGCTCCCGCCCCTTTTTCTTCAGAACAGCCCTGCTCAGTTTGTTACGCAGATGATGCAAAGGGCCGCTTCCTTGGCAGGACAGAGAGCTCAGCTGGACTCCACCGAGTGTAAAACAGGCCCCAGTATAAGAGCGCCGGCGGCGCCTGCACAATCAGGCAGCAGGGGGAAGGTGTTTGCAGTGACCGCGACCCTGCCAGCTTGCAGCGAAAGGGCCAAAAGGTACCAGCAGGATAACATCACTGTGTACCCATTGTGTCTTATGTTTAGCTGTGGTTTGAATTATACTTCGATTTTCAGTACCACACACACCTCTGCCACTACTCACTACTCTCAGAAAATGAAGCTTAGGTGAATAAATACACGATCATCATCTTTAAGATCCAGCAAAGAGCCTTATATCCAAGTTGAAGCTCAAAAGCTCTCCAGATATGCAAAACCAACACCCGCATGTTATTTTTATAGCTTAAAAAAGCATATAGGAACTAAGTAGGTAGCTTTCTAGCTTGCACACATTCTGATTAATTTGTAATTTGTCTCATGAGGGTTTGGTACCCTTGAGATGTCACACAGCTTCTAACCTTAATGAAGCAGGACACCATTTTCCCAAAGGATTGAAGACAGCTGAATCCTCAAAAAACAGCAGCTTGAATCAACATCAAAGCTGTCATAGGAGGACTCCACTGTGCACTTTATGCTAATTTATAATTAGTACAGTGCCCAATATAGGAAAAGGCTGTTATAATGAGTTTAATTTGCTGCAATTTAAAAAGAAAGAAGCACTGAAGTGTGTGACTGCTTTAGTCTACTTTAATGGTGCTTGCTTGTTTCACACACCCCCAAAGTAACTCAGTATTATCCTCAGAGGAATTGGTTGACCATCTCTCAATCAGCTCCCACACATTACTGTAATTATTGGAAGTTTGATTCAGGAAACAGATTAGAATGAGCTAACCTTGGTCCCTGGTGTTCCATCTTTTGCATAGAATAAGTTATTAGGTGTAAGTACTCAAGGTCCTGATAAGGTATTTATAAACATGGGAGCACTCAGATGCTTAGAATGTCAGTGGGAGGAGGGGAGAAAGCATAAAATATTTATTCATTTAAGTATTAAAAATAACCTTAGAACCCTAAAGTTTATTACTGTTTGTGACTTGCATACATAATAAATGCTACATACCCTAAGGTAAGTTTGATTCGCCCTGTGTTTCCAATACAACTTCAAGGTTGGCTAGGTTGAACATTTTATTCCATCTTAAGGAAGCAAATCCCCATGCTTCCCACACCACAGAATACAATCAAGTGAACTATAGGAAGAAAGCACCTCCTTAGCTTTGAGTATTCCTGTTTAAGGGTAACTTCATTTTAAAAACTGTTTCCTTAAAAAGGTTTAATGACACAACCATGGGTGTTGTCTGGTAAGCCCAAACATACAGGTTCCTGAAAGGCAGCTGATGAGAACAGCTGTGTTATGAAGCAATTAACTATCAAAGATATTGAATGATGGCCTAGAACTGGCTTACAGGAAGCTGAGTTTAAAGACAGAATTGCAAAATCAAAAGGGCACAGGTGAGAAGTCAAAATATGAGAAGGAAAAAGGGGCAGCCAGCACTGCAGCACCCTGAACACACACAGCTCTCACAGGCTGCTGGCCAGCTTCCCAGCTGCCAGCAGGGAACCTAAAAGGCTAGGAAGTGTGCCAAGCAGGGAGCTGGACACCTAGCAAGGTGCTGCTGCCAGGAGAGATTTCTGAGGTTCAGCCTCTGTCTGGTACAGGTGTGACACACAGCACATCTACACTAAGTGGCACTGCTTCAGTGCTGGCAAAGAGAGGCAGAGGAGAAAGACAATTCAGCAAAACTGGCTCAAGAACACTGCTGAGTAGCATCACTGTTACGGGGTTGGTTTGAGTGCAATTTTTTTTATTTTTAAAATTTTATGCTAATTTAAACAAGAACAGATACACTGAATTAGTACTGCCAAACATACTCAATAACTGGAATTGAAACATTGGTTTATCCTTAGCCTCAACATTCAGAATGAAGAATCAATGAGCAGCACTGCATTTGTACTGCCTGAAAAGTCAAAATATGTGGCAAGCACTTACATGTTGAGCAGTTACACAGAGCTCTGGAAAGCCTTAGGAAATAAAGAGTAAAATTGTTTGTGGACATACACTTTTTGCATTCAAAATAAAGATGTTTAAGGAACTCTTTGTCATTTTACACTGAACTATATATACACATGTGTAAAATGCAGTACTTGATAGTTTGGGTTTTTTTTCCAAAGTAGAGAGTTTAAAGTATGCAGATTGTCTCTAGCAATTATTCCCACTGATAACAACTACAAATACATGTTTCTCCAATTCTTTTCCCCAAAATCATTTCTAATTTACTAAAGGAAGAGTAACAACTGTGGCACAACTTTTCAGTTCTTACAGTAGTAGGGAGTGCAAAATTGGAAAGCACCTGTCAGTTATTTGAAAGAATTATTTTCTGCTACTATCAGAAGCCAAAATAGTTTTCACTTAACCTGAAGTGTATAGAGAATTGTGTCAAGAAATATTATCAAATGTTAATTTATCACCTTAAAGGGAAAGAAAGAAGCAAACAGCAATTCCCAGGTTCCACCTCTCAGTATTTCATGTTTTACCCAAGTCCCAGCACCCAGATAAGCCATATAGAAAACAAACAATAAAACCTAACAAGCAAGAACCGTGATTCTCCACGTCTCTAGACTTTAGCCATGGGGGAAGGACAGAACAGTTGAACTGTAAGCAGTCAAAGTAAGTAAAACCACCTGAATCAGATTCTGAAATCTCAGTACTTCAGTTTAAAGCATAAAATATGGCATTAAGCAGATACTAATGAAAGTCTTTTAAACCTAGAAATCATATACAGAGGAGAGCACACTAGAACAATCCACCTTTTTTCACAGTTATAAGCTTTTGCACTTCCTGTGTTAACTTAGAGCTCACAAAATGCAGACTACAGAAGTCGCGCATACCAATAGCTATTTTGGCACTATATTAGACCTTTCCAAAACAAGATGTACTTCCACTTGCTTCATTTAAGAGTCCTTCAACAAACTTTTATAGCAACAAGAAAAAATATCTATAGTGAAATATTAAGGCCCAGTGACTTTTACACTTTGGCTATAATAAAAGTGAAGGAAACTCAGTTCACAAGAATATTGTTGAACACATTTTTAAATAAGGCATTTATGGATACATGTGTGTGGCAAAGCTTGGTTCTTCAGGAGGAAAAGGTACAAATGTTTTCAAAACTGAGATATTAGAAAGCAAACAGTAAGAACTAGCTTCTTTCTCAGTCTCACCAAACCAATTTGGCTCAAATCCAGAACAGAAAGAGGAAGGTCCAGTGAGATACTACTCAAACATAGTAAGATAGATAAATATCTTTGCTAGAGGCAGAAACTTACAGGCAGAGATGAACATTGGGTACAAATGTCACCTGGCACACAGAGCAAGATAAGCCATACAGTTCTACCCCTTCTCAACCAACTCAGTATTCCACACCTGCATGAAAACTTAGCCCATACAGTTTAGGCATAAAGCATTTACCTCTTAGTAACAGAAAACTCATTGCCAAATTAATTTCTTCCTCCTGCCAAATGCTGCCACACTTTCTGTGTTTACTCACACACCAACTTCAAAAGAAGAGCCCTCCATTTTAATAAAGAAAAGTCAGCTTGTTTATGCAGAAAGTTTGTTCATAAATAGTTATCTTTCATAGCTACAACTTCAATACCAATTAGTCAGGAATATCAGTAAACCCAAAACATCCATCACATAGAATTTACTTCTAATACAAACCAGCAAAACCTAATCTTGTTATTCTCCAAAATGCCTGTAATCCTTAAACACCCACATGCAACTAAGAGGAACAGAAAAACAGTCTTACCTTTTTTTGTAAGAGGAAAATAATCAGGTGCACAACTGTCACAGAGGTTTCTTGTTCCATAGGGTATGAAGGATCATCACTAGTAGTAAGCCCTTACATAAAACCTGAACCTAGCCTGTACAGCATAATTGCATGCAGCACCACAGGGTACACAGCATGTATCAGTAAGTATATTTATAAAGCTTAACTGCAACTGCCTGTAGCACCTTCTCAACAGAGCATTCTAGCACTGCAACACGTGACTGGAGCTGTAAAAGCAGTAAATCAGTTTCCTGCTTCTTTAACTGATTGACTAATTAAAACCATCATCAGTAAAACTACTTACACATGACAAGAACAGCTGAACTTTCTGAGTTTTCACACTCATTTCATGAACTAAATTTAAAGTAAACAGAAACTGCATGGTACTTTGAATTTTAAGCAGTATTTTCATTAACACCATGTAACAAACTCGTTCAAGAATTAGGTTTTTTCTCTTTTCAGAGGTGGAAGGCACACAGAAATTCGTAAGTTGTTCAATGAAGATTCCTTGCACCCCTGTTTAAGATTCTTTTTTCTCTTCTTCTGGATTCACACAAAAAAACCCCAACCTGGGCATCTACCCCACTATTTATTTAACTGGATTGTCAGACTGATCTTGCAGAGTTGACATGAAAGTACAACAACGTAAGTAAAACTGAACAGTTCCTTTGCACCACATGGAATTTTATAAAATTCTTATACTAATTAAACAAAAGCAGCTTTCCACACCAGTTCATCAGGCAGAACAGTTTTACCATTTGACAATTAGGAGTATCACCACTATCAGACAATCTGAACTTCTTAGAGAAAGTGAGTAAGTAAAGTTTTCAACTATTCCAATGCAAGTACACAAGGAAACTCATGAAAGACACTAGAAGCAATTTTCAAATGGACCAAATTTTCTGGAAGGCTAAGTAGCTGACTTCAGCAAATTCAACAGACACCAAATTTGCAAATTATTTTTCCCTTTCTAGACTTCTTCTATGTCCTCATTAATAACATTCACTAAGAAGCAGAAATCAGTTTACAAATACTTAATTATAATTGGAAAAATCTTACAAAATGCAAAATTTTATTGTACTTGGGACGACAGAAATGCATTACTTCAGTTTATCCATTTCCTTCAAATTTGAGAAAAAGTAACAAGCAAAACAAATGACAACGAAAACCAACAGATTTATGAACCAGTTTCACCAATTAAGCTCAAAAATTCATTTTGCCAAATATTCAAATTACAAAGGCTGAATCTGGCAGATGCCGTTCTCCGCATAAGTGCTGCATTCCTAGAATGAACTAATGCCCTCCAGTAATACAGAAAGTCAGTCGCTCAGGCAAGGCGGGACTTACAAGAGACCAAGAATTAGCATCTCCGAAGACTGGAGTAAGCCAAAGCATTTTGGATCCTCTGTCAATTCAGAGCTCATCATGTTTTGCAGGGTCCATACTGGGTTTGATGAAGATGCCCTCCATTGCTTTCCAATAGTTGTGATGATTAGCAGTAGGCATGCCATGAACTTCCCGCTGGCCTCTAATGGGATGGCCATACTGTTCCCCAGTTATTGAAAGGAATACGTCAGTTCCTACGTGCTTGAAGCGCACCGCATCCTCCCGCTCCCAGTAAGTCCCACTGCATTGCACCATCCATATATCGAGGTCATCTCCTTCGCCATCATCACCAAAGGCACTTACTTCCTGTTAGAAACACAAGCTTCCTGAAGTGAAAACGTAAGCAAACACCTTCAACACACACACGCAAAACCATCAACCGCAAAGTCAGCAGAGTTTCAAGGCAAGGATGGGGAGAAAAGAAAGTGCTGTTGCGCTGCTTTACAGGAGTTATCAAAGCCAGAAGCAGTGACTTTCTAGTGCTACAATCTGAACACAAAGTGACAACAAACACTAACATGTTATCTGAGCAAAAGTGCCAACAAACCCCAGCACACATTGAAAACAAAGTAAAAAAGAGTACTAGAGCACAGAAATCAGAACAATCCTTCTGAGAAAAAAAAATCAAAAGAAACAACACTAATACTGAAGCAAATTTTCTCCACTCAAAAACATTTATAACTGTAGACATTTAGTTTTGTAGTATGAACATCTTCATAGCTACCATTGCAGCACTTTTTTTTCCAGCATGTGTTTTTATCACAACACCCCATTTAGCTTATTAAGTTACCATATTCCTTTTTCACTTAATTATACCAAGCTTTCAATTGAGTCAACAGCTATTCTGGTTTATACTATTTCTTCAGATATACTACTGAAAAGCTCTTAAAAACACATAAGGAAGACCATAAAAGCAATTAAATTCCTGCTAAAACAAAACAGATGAGATTTCATTATGTGCAAAAAAAAAAAAAAAGAAAAAAAAAGAAAAAAATCAAGCATTTCCAGAAGCTGGATAGGCAAAACTCCAACTGTTTAGGACATTTGACGACCTTTAATTCTGAAAAGGCTGATAAATAGAAGTGATGAACAACTTCAAAACTGAACTGCAATGGTTTGTATCTAGTAACTTAAAATTTTAGGGTCATGTTAATTCAAGTTCCTGCAGTCCAAAAAGTGTGAAAGACAACATACCAAGTAAAAATCCAACTTCTGTTAAGAACATGAAATTAAAGTGTGTGTTCATAACTCCATATTTCAACAAATTCGTAAGTCAGAGGCCTGTTAGTCTCTGGGAAGTCATGCAAATTTTCCTTGCTCTTAGATACTGTGCAAACACATATCAAAACCAAAGAAACACAATGACAGTTGCTGAACATTTTTACATAACTGATAATGTTACACAAATTGTCTAAACTGAGAAACAAATACTGGGAAAAGGTTTTACTGTCAATCTGTTCTTTAAATCATTATTCTGAAATGCCATTTTCCACTCACCTCTTTTGTTTTCACAATCAGTCCAGGAAACTGGACTTGATTGTTTCACCCACGCTACTCATGGTAAAAGACAAACCTTTTTCACAGAGCCAGATCTTCCAACTTTGAACGTAATGATCTATCAACACAGGCTGAAGGAAAACTAAAGTGACTACTACTGACCAACTTCTACCAAGTTTGCATTACCTATTTTAAGAGAGATTTTCAGTGTTGGAGAAGCATTTGTTCAAGGGTAAAACTTGAACCTAATCACATTTAGAAATTACGCTCTCCTAGATGCATACAAAATGACAAATAATTACAACTGTCACAGAAGATTGATTTTTCCTGTAGAAAGATGACATATAAATAAGAATATTGAACTGAAATAGAGATAGCCAGAAGATGACTAATAGATTGGATCACTAAGAAACTCGAATCTGGGAATGCCTAGTGCTGTAACATGATTATCTGCCTTGCTCTAGAGCAATCTTCATAACATCAAGGGATGTGCTCAGTCTCCTGCACCTTGAAAGTGCTAAATATTTCACAACAGTCTCCCTGGTAGCAGTGGTGCATAATAACAATAATAATAACAACAGCAGATGTTGAAACTTCTATGAAATATCGATATCAGTACATTTAAATTTTGCCTCTGTCAAGAACTTACAATACATTATTCCAAGATGCAGAAAAACATATACTTGAATTCTGGATGCGCACAGACTGTTTCTGTCACCTTGTATTGAAGTCTGATTCTTCAAAACCATGAGAAACTGGAGAGACTATTATCAACAGCATGCGCTATTTATACAAAAGCTTAAGATTTAAAACAACTTACTTGGTTACTGGAGAGTGGTGAAGGGAAGTGATGAGTGTGTAAGTTTTTTCCTGTGTTAACATGGGTGAGTCGTATGGCTTGCCCACATTTCACTGGTGTCCCGCGCTGACAACTGCCATCACTCTTCCCACGAATCCGCCAGTAACTGTTAGCATCATCTGAAGCTTCAACTCCTGTTACTGACTGTTGCCCACTTCCTGTTTGAATAGAATTAAATAGCAGGAGACTTAACCCACTTCCCCAGTTCAAAAAGTCCTGAAAGAACTAAAGAAATTTGCTTTCATGTTCTCATGCCATCATGTTTAAGAGAAGTTTAATTCTCTATCTGTAATGGGCATACAGGTACCACATAATCTTTCAGAATGAAAAAGTGAAACACAGCATGTGTTGGTGGATGCAAACTACATCCATTCACATTAATTTCTCAAAAATACTACCAAGTTCCTTAGGTCCCCAAACAAACCAGCACCCTTGTTGCCACAACAGATGCTGCCAAGGCCCTAGACACAGAACAGGGACCACTTTAGGGATGAGGGCAAAGCATCCCTGTCACATCCCAGCTCCAGGACCTGCAAAGCACATTGCAACATCTTCCCCTACCCTAGGCCTCAGCATCTGCCTCTCTTTATTGGGCTGCCATGTCTCCAGTGCACCCCGCAGCCCTGCAACAACCCATCCCTGGCCTGCTGCTCCCTCTGCACCAGGGACATAAACCTCAGTAACCTCTAACCTCCCTCCTTCCCTCACAGGCTG
>JAOEHX010034659.1:0-18339 GCA_025448015.1 Bolborhynchus lineola | reverse complement strand
ATCAGATATGGCAACCGCTTCTTACATGTTTTCTCCAAACTACAATATTTTTCTACTAATATGCATTGAAAGAGGTGCTTATAAAGGGAAAAAATAAAGCGTGATTAAGACCTGCTCACCTTGATAAATACCTTTAATAAACAGCATAAATTAAAAATTTGGTGCAATATTGTTGCAGAAATACTTGAAATTTTTTGAGAAATGTTAGTCATGCTTTAATATATGGGGTTTTTTTTAGAATGGGAGGCAGGCATAATGCTTTTTCTTTGTTTTCCTAAAAGTGCCTGTAGCATAATGCTGTTCATTCAGGTGTGAACTGAGTGCACTCAGTGATGAAGGAATTGGTCCCTTTACATCTGAAATTGATTTGTGCAAGAAATCCTGACACATAAGTCTGGGACCAATTGATAGGCCTGAATGATTTTCATGCCATTTGAGAGACTGTAGGTACATGCATAGTATCAATGAATTACATGGTTTCCTGTAATTGCTCCTTCTCCAGTGCAGCAAACGTTTCATTGCAGTAAAGAATAATGGTATCTAGAGAGAATAACAAGCAGGACTGCAGAGAGGTTTGAAGGAAGAACATATACACTAAAATTATCCTGGTGACATTATAAAGCACAAGAATAGTGTCTGAGTGCTTTATGTTACTGTTTATGTGCTTAATGGAAACAACAAATTTGTCTTTGAAATATTTTTAGCAATCTTTCAAGACTTCTTGTCCAACATTACAGATGTTTCTTTTCCTCTGGGCTCAACAAACACCACCAAAAAAACCAAACCTGAGCCAAGAAACCAACCAAACCTCCAACCCCTGAAATACGGGAGTCTTTCCATCCTATTTTTGTCAAAGAAATAAAATCCATTTTTTTGATGGGAAAACTGCTAAGTAAAAGCATTCAAAGCAAATCAATTCTTCCCAAAAATTCTGGAAACAAAATGGAATTGGATGTGAAGGCATTGTTTATTACTGATTTGTGGCCATCCCTCACATATTAGAAAACCAATTACAGCTTTTCAGGAGCCACTCTGCTTAAAAGAGAGCTAAATTAAATTGTTTGCTTTTCTATCCAGATAATTTCTTTTCTGTCCATTGCATTCTGTCACAGTTATGACTGGTTGCACCACATTCACCCCATGCTAATCCTAAAATGCGCCATGCATCTTATACACAAAATGTTAGGATTTTTGGTTAGAACTGAATAGTTGTTATAAATCAGAGTAAATGGTTGCCTCCAGTCTGTAAAAGATACAAGCATTTATTATTTGATGATAATATTCACAAAAGCAGCCACACAAAATCACTGACTTCTCAGCCTATGCAACCAAGGGGCACCTGCAAAATACTTCCAAAATGAGACTGTGAACTAAAATTCCATATTAGTATCCTGAAAAGTAAGGACCCCATAAGCTTATTTAATGATTTGTTACAGTTTTCCTATTGGCTGCTCCTGATAATGTGAACGCTAACGGCTGTTTTTTCACCTTTGAGATGGACAAATAATTCATTTCCCTCATTCTGCTAACGAGGTTTTTCTACTGTGTGATGATACTGTAATTGGTTTAGTTTTTCTTCCTCACAGGCAATGTCCAATTGATTAATGTAATTACATTTTACTAAAACCAACTGTGATTCACTTGTATTAGATTTTTACTTTGCTGCTTCATCATGTGAAGCCAAAGCTTACCATTTACTCAGTGATGACATGTTAACAGTGTAATTCATAGAAACATTTTCTGGTACAGAGAAAGATTCTACAAGAGCATTTAACCTTTTGACTTAATTGAACCGGGGTGATGGATGAAGGGATTCAAAATATTTGTAAAACCGGTATTAAAGCAGCAACAGTGAAGTGCAGTTTGTGGCCTGCACTCTGCTGCCAAAGAGATTGAGAAAAATGTGTTGGCAGTATCAACTATTGCATATCATTTGCCTTCCTTTGACTCAATTCGTGTTGGAGTTCTATCATGTCCAGTATGGCAGCACTCAGTGGTGGCATGACTTCATTTATGTTAGCTTCTACTCTCCTTTAGAATTTTGTACTGGCTATACGGGACTATCAAAGGTTGAATGGTCTTACTCATCAGTCCTTGACTTTCCAGTTGCCAAATCAGCTTATGGATGGAACCAGCAAGCCTTGATTAGTGTTGTATTCTCACCATGCATTGTCACGATAGCAACTGGCACTTGCTGTTCTTTAACTGATAACAACCCTATAGGATCCTCTGAAAGACCAAGCATGATAGAAAGCTTCTTGATCTTCTGTGTACTTAAGGCAGTTGTACCAAAAGCCCATAGGTACCTTTCTGGGCCCTTGAAGTGCCCTCTCCTAAGTTAGTCTATGATAAGGATACTCAAAGCTTCCAGATTAGGCACAGTAGGATGCTTCTGCCACTCATTTCAGTCAGGAGACATACCAATCCTATCTAACACTATGTATCCAACTACAGTACTGTTCCACAGCAGCAAGAGTGCAGAAATAACAGACATAATGAGAATAAGAAACAAGGTGGTCTGTGTACTACAGGACTTCAGTCACATGCCAGAAGAAATAATCCACTGTTTCTCATCTGTGCTCATATGGAGTGTATAAATACCCACTGAGACCTGCTGTAGAGCAGATGTGGTCATCAGGTGTAGCAATGGAGTGGTGAATAGGTAGAAAAGGTGGTATGTGAGGAGGGCATGTCTGAGCTTCAGGAGTAGTCAGAAGAGGCATTTCAGTTTATGCTTTCCATTCTCAGTCTTGGAAAAAAAGTCTATATATCCAAAATGTACAGATGAGTCAGTCTGTATAGAGAAGTCCTCCCAGATGGTAAGTGATGCTTATCAGTGGTGCTAATGGAGCACCCGTGATCTTTGAAGCTGAGAGCTTCTGCGCCATATAGTGTAATAGGTACCTGAAAATTGTGTAGTGGATTTTGGCAATTTTATATGCTAATGTGTTTTCATCTTCTTTTTAGTGCATCTTAAAGGGGTTTTTGGCCAGTTGATACATTTAATTAGGGCCTGTCTGGTTTTGTGTGTTATGCACAATTTGGTATGGATTTAACTTGGATCCTTAACTTCCCAATGTGCTTATTCACTTTTTCATTCTGTCATTTCATGAGGGTGCTATGGCCGCATGCCATGAGTCAGTAGCATAGTGAAATAGAAGTTATACTAGAATTTATGTGACTATTTTAGAATTAGTTTATAAATCAATGTCTTGGATGTTGCTTGAGTTGAGTGACTTAGTGTTAATAAATGAGGTTTTCATCTTCGTTTCTTCCAATAACAGCGGGGTGTAGTGTGTAGCTGGTTGGCATAGGTGACGGTTTTATGATTGTAGTTCGTAAGTATAATGCAGATGGCTTCAGGGAGGAACTGAGCAGAAGTATCAGCACTGGAATATTGCCATCAAAGCATCTGTGAAATGGAATGTTTCTGCCTTTAACTAAACTCTGAAAGGCGTGTAATGTATATGACTGAGCAGTAGTAAAAATGGTTCTGTTTTCTCCTCTAAACTACAGCCTGTGTTGTGCATGTCTGTTTCACATTTGGGAGTCCCTTCCCATCTCCCAGTTGCCAGTATCATTTTAATAATCAGGATATTGCTGCAGGTAGATGCCCACAGATAGGTCAGTAAAACAGTGGTGTGTCTGCTTAGGATTTCTTGCTCTGCTGCAGTATATAGCTGGCCCTGTGTCTGTAAGCTTTGGAGAAACTAAGTTACTGAGTCATATTATTTATATTAGTGTGTATCTCGAAACAAGAGATGTATCTAAATATGGTTTATTTCTCTGAAGCAATTTTCAGCTCAGAGCTCATAAGAGCAAAATGATGGCTACTTCTCACTTGCTCTTTTGAGACTGTTTACTCCACATAGTGGAACCAATACTGGGCTACTTTTTCTTCCCCTCTTCCAGGCCATCTACATGCCACCAAACATGGAAAAAATTGTGAGGGCCTGCCCAAAATTTTCCCGTGCCAGGAAAAGTCCTAGAATCAGTGAGAGCTCTGTGATTTTTATGGTCTGTGTAAAAATTGGCAAGGCATTATTTAGTCATGCTTTATACAGTTTCTTGGAGTGATACTAGATGCGTTTCCTGATCCATTGAGATGGGATTCACAGTATAAATTCCTCTTTACTTTGCTTCCAGAGTGGGTGATTTCATCCTGTTCCTCTACAACAGAAAATACAGAAAGGAAAGTCCTGTGCCAGAATCTTTGAGAACTAAGCCTGAGTATCCAACAGTCGCTGTATGCATATAAGGTTTCTGCTGCTTCCTAATGGAAGCACAACATGTTGGGCATTGTAGCAACAGAGAGTCATTGTCCCAGAGAGCTTAAGTTGAAACAGATGTGTTAGAAATGGGGGAGGAAGAAGAAAGACGCACAATAGCAGCATGGGTTGCCCAGATTTGCTTGGCTGGCAGAAACTTGGACTAGAACTCAAATCTCATGGCCTCTAGCTCATTGCTTTTTTTGGGCTGGATCCTGTTCTCTATTTATATCACTCATGACATCTGTCTCATTTCTGAGACATGCCAGGTGGGTGGAAGAGAAGAAGTTAATGGGACATTGCCCCTGCAGTATGGACATCCAGAAGATCCCAACACTACAATTATATTTCTCTTTTTTTGAAGAGGGAATGTGAGAAGGAGGGGGGTTACATCCAGATTTGCTGAAATATTCCAGTTACAGGATTGACTTGTACATGACTTCTATGCAAGGATCAGTAGGAATGGTTTTACAGTCTGGGACACATTTTCCTACTCTGAGTTTTTCAGTTCCATTGTCATATTAGTAGTATAGCAACTCGCTGCTTCCCAGAGGGAAGTGGGATGGCTGTGCCAAACCTTCATGCCATTGCACTTCTGTAGATGGGCCAGGAATAAGTGTGGCTTTTTTTTTCTGAGGGGGGAGCTAGTCACAAGAGTACTGCATTTTCTCTTATATCTAGTCCCCAAGGTCTGGCAAGCAGGAAGGCTCGGATTGCTATAAAGCCCTGCTCTGTGTTTGACAGCTAGGCTCTGGCTGAGAACTGGCAAGGTTTCTGGCAGCCTTTCTGAAAGGGACTTGCTTCCCACTGTGGGCTTAATGGTAGATGCAGTCTGATCTGGTTCCACAGAATGATTCTTTTCTTGTGTAACAGCTATGCTTTCTTCTTGCTCTATGGTCACAATTAGATTGGTGAGGAGATCTTGGCTGGGCAAGAGGAGGTTTGGATGGAGTAGACCTCAGTAAGTATTACAATCACAGAGACCCTCTGCTGTTTTTTCCCTGATAATAAAAGTTTTACTTAAAAGTCAAAGAGGCTCACAAAATAAATGTATTGGAACATCAGGTTCAGACTTTGTAGCCTGGGGCAGGAGGAGAGCAACTTGTCTAGGAAAAGAGTTAAAAGGAGGAGAAGCTTTTAACTTTTTAGGGTTTGGAACTTCCTGTGGTGGAGATGAGGCTATTCCTCTGTCAACCATTGTTGGCATGGTAAATGTTCCTTGCAGGGCTTCTTGTAAGTGGAAAATTCTGGTTATTTGACATTGCCTCAAAGTCTTTCAGAACTGCTTCTCTGTAAATGGAAATAAGCAATGATAGAGGGTCTGAATGGACATGTAAGATTGCAGACATGGTCAGGTGCATAAGAGACCCTGAAGGAAACATGGTATTAAATTCTAGGAAGACTATAATTTCTGTTTGGTGTGTAATCTCTTTAAAGAGTCCCACTAATGGAGAGTCAAGCACAGCTGCTGGAAAGTCATCCCTTTGATAGATATGGGTAAATATTACTTCTAATTTGGAGTTATTTCGTCTCACTTGCTAGCTGTTGGGATTTAGTGTACATTTTTATTCTCTAACTTCTTTTCCCTGATACCTGATACAGGCAGTGATGCACAGTGTGAGCCAGGTGTGAATGATTGGTAGCCTCAGTCAGATCACTCCCTTGTTTTTCAGCATTTGAGTCCAAATGCTATAAGATGATGATGAGGATCATGAGTTTCCTTATCAGGAAAACTGCAGGACCAGTGCTTTCCTGGGAGTAGCTGGTGAGGTTCTTAATTCTGGAATTACTAGGTCCAGTCTTCGTTTTTCCATGTTTGGATCTGGATTTCTGTCACAGGTGGTTTCTTCCACAGCTCTGAAGACTCTGGGGAGCAGCACCTGTTGATTCCCATGGATAGCATTGCCTTAAATGGTTGTGAAGGGCAACCATTTAATGTCAGCAAAAATGAGATTAAATTAAAAAAACAAAACAAAACCCCACAGCACAATCTGCATGCAAGGTCCTTTATACATGTGTTTAATACAAATTTCACCAGCTCTGATTAAAGAATTGCTTGATGAACAATAGGGGTCAAAAATTGAGAGATCTGTATGTCATCCATCCTGGATTATACTGCATAAAGTAGTAATTCCTATAATTTTGCCTTGGTAACTTGAAAGCATTACTGTTAGTATTAAAGGAAGGGAAGCATTTTCTCTTCTGCTGACAGCCCTAATCATCCTATTGTTACAAGAAGTGACCCTTTTCATTTATGTGGCTGCTTGCCTGGAGGAGGAGGTTGTTTGCCATGACGTTTTGATAAAATCTCTGAAATTAAAAGCTTTGAGTACACAGGTCATCAGACATACAGTAGGTTCTGCAAAATACTCCTAAAACTTAATGAGGCATGTGGAAATGACAGCAGCAGCCTTTATTGCCATGATCAGGTATCTAATTATGTTGCTTCATTTGAATATTTGATTCTATGCAGTCTCTGCTCACGGCAACCTCTTCACTCACTGCATGTATGTTGCGTAATGTTGGGGAAACTGTGATGATAGGGGAGCTCTGGGATGAGAATAATATAGATACTTTAAAATACTCACATGTAAAAATCCTGCTCTTGTGCATAGGGTTCTTCTTGCGCAAAGGGAGTATTGCAGTAAAAGTACTTCTTTTCATCTGCTTGGTGAAAAGCAAAGTATCAATAGCAAGCTCTAGGGAGAGGAAGAACAGATGACAATGACATTACAAGAGAGAAACCCAAGAGGTAGCTGAAGTTTTTTCTGTTGAAAGATTTTTATTAAGCACCTGGAAGGCATAAAACACATAGTGGAAGTACTCTGAGTCAATTGAATAGCCTTGAAAACAGCTTGTATGTGGGAGAGAATGCAAGAGTGGCATTCATGTATGAGATAGCAGAAAGAGGTCCCTATTTATATTTGATATAAAGGAAGTATGCAGAGTGGCAAATGGGGCTTTTGGACTATGAAGATAAAAGCCTTATTTTGCTGTACTGTTAAAATTACATGGTGCAAGAGCACTCCAGTATTTTGAAGTAAGTCCCAGTGTTTGAAATGGAGGCATGTCAGTCATGCCTCAGGATGCATCCAAAAGAATGGAAGAGAAAGGACTTTGGGCTGCTATGGATTTATAAATACTGAATCTGTTGCTAGAACTATCTGTCACTTGAATCCCCTCTTGGAATGTGAAGAGTTTAATTGGGAGATCCTGAAAGCTCCCAAAGCAAATAGTGGAGCAGAGTAAACGTTAAGCAGCTGTCAGTTAGTGCTTAAAAACTCAACTGGCTCTCCAGATGAAGCAGGAAGATCTGGCTATGTTTGTTCCAGTTCTGAGCTCTCAGTTCTGTGCTACAGTGCAGCAGATAGTTTGTACTTATCCCCAAAATCTCTGGTCATACTTTAACGGCTTATAGCTGATTTACTGCTGAGCAATGGCAAGGACTTTGTGCAATGTGTCATCTTTAAACCCATGTGGTTTCACTATCTGAATGCTGTTTTCAGAGAAAAAGGGACAAACAAAGGACGAACACAATTAGAGAAAGTTGTGTAGAAAGATGCTATGCTAATGAGTTTGGGAAATGATGAATATCATATCACTTAACTGTCTGCTTTCATAGTGTCCAAGCACAAGAAGGTTTTCTCCAAGTTAGGCAGAGGTTCACAACAAGCCATGAGGATAACTGTACTGCAATACTGCTGTGTTGAAGTAGTGCTCGGGTTTTTCTTAGCTCCAGTTTGTGTGATGCATAATGGAGAATGGCAAGCACTGCAGCTTTGAGTACTCAGGTACTTGGTAATCAAGGTGTAAACTGAGCTTACAATGAAGATAGTGATGAAAGTAGTCAGGATTAGAAATCACCAAATTTTAGTAGGATTGCATCTCACCTTTTCTTATTTTCATTTTTGGCTTTACCCTGATAGTTTAAACCTGCATCATATAACGTATTATATAGTTGCGGAGGCCGCATCCCTGGCAGTGTTCAAGGCCAGGTAGAATGGGGCTTTGAGCAACCTGGTCTAGCAGAAGGTGTCCCTGCCTGTGGCAGAGGGGCTGGAACTAAGTGACCTTTAAGGTCCCTTCCAACACAAACCATCCTGGGATACTATGATTTGTTTCTACTAGCCTTACTTTTTTTGCTTACTAATAAGGGCTGACCAAGAAATGCTATATGTGGAATTTTTTCTGCCTTATACATGTCTTCGAAACCAAAATTTCTAATTTGTCCTTGGTAACTAAGCCTGTTGTCTCCTATAGGAGAGTGTTTTGTGGATACATTGTGTAACAATTTTGTTTATTTGTTGCTGTCTTATTTTTTGTTGTGGGCTGGTGATGAGAACTGTAGTGATAGGAAAGGAGGTAAAGAGTTCAAACTTAAACAGGGTAAGTTTAAGTTAGATATAAGGAAGAAGTTTTTTACTGTGAGGGTGGTGAGGCATTGGAGCAGGTTGCCCTAGGAAGTTGTGAATGCCTCATCCCTGGCAGTGTTTAAGGCCAGGCTGGATGGAGTCTTGGGTGGTGTGTCCCAAGACACGTAGTTTAGTGTGTGTCCCTGCCCATGGCGGGGGGTTTGGGACTAGATGATCTTAAGGTCCTTTCCAACCCTAACTATTCTATGATTATACATTCATCTTGCCTGTTTCCTTCTGCATTTTAAATCATGTACTTCATATGATGAAGCTAGTCACTCTTCAGAGCTGCAATTCAATAGATCAGGACTGCCACTGGGGAATCTGTGTTGATGTTAAACACTGGTTCTGTTAGATCCCTCCTTTCCATGTGCCACCAGGGTAAAATACAATGCAGTCGTTGTGTTTGTTTTCTCCGCTAACAAATACAGACATTTCCTGATGAAAGCTGTTTGAGACAAGGGCTTCCTACCCTACTATGCTTGTTCTGATGTAACAACAGAAACTGACTTGGAGGGTGATGTTTTCTGCCGATGTCAGCAGAAGTTATAGCTGTGATAGGTTTGGACTTGGGGATTTTTAAATGGACACAAATTGCGCCTTCTGCAGTAACTGTACCTGCACACTTGCTATAAAAGCTTTTTGTTACAAGAAAGCATAGGAAGGAGTACAATGGTACCCAAGAGGATGTTCTCTGTGGTGTTTTCATATTTCTACTTGGAGATTGGCCTTGACAGTTAGGTGAATGAGTGCCCTCTGGACAGTGTGCAGGCAACTCAGTGAAAGTCATGGGAATTGTGAAATACAAACAAGATGACAATGAATTTCATTGCTGAGGTTTTCTGAATACTTTACCTGTTGATTTAACCATGTTAAACTCATCCCATCTGATACATTCATTCCTGCAGTCAGGTTCACTGTGGGGGGCTAGTTTTTTCTTTGTAAATTTACTTCTGCTTTATGGGGTGGATGTTTCTGTTTTTTCATTCAGCCTTTTGAGAGGCAATGTAAACTGGTGCTCCTGTTTACTGTTGATTAATACTCTTTTTCTAGTCACTTGAGAAGATTGCCTGGCCAGTGGTGAGATCCTCGGAGCTCTAATGGCTTGTTTTTTCCTATGGCTTAAGTTGGTACATTGCTTATGAAAGTGGAGTAGCTCATGTCTACATCTATAAGAAGGTGAGACTATGCATTTTAACACCAGTTAGCAGGAACACAGCTATACTATTAAATTTTATCTGCACTCTTGTATACATATGTATATGTTCTTGTGTGTATATATATATATTTTGAATGTATCACCAAAATAAAACCTGACACAATATATTTTTGGTATTGCTAATTTCAGCTGAGCTGCTGCAGCTGCTAAATGGACAACTGAAGAGTTTTATGTAATGTACTGCAGAATATAAGTGTAGATGTTAAATTTTAGGGGAAGAGATTTTTTTCTTTTCTTTTCTTTTCATTTTTTTTTTTTTTTTTTTTGGTGCAATGTCAGTGTTCCCAACAGGGACAGGATAAAAAGCTTTTTTTCCCATGTGAATTTCACCTTCTAAGGAAGATCCTGTTCTGTCAGGTTTTTTAATGTACTTAAATAAACACTAAGTACAAAAAAACCCAAGAAAACAAAACTGTTATTTTTTGCATGGAATCAAGGACTCTGCAAAGTAGCTGTTGTCAAACTGAGAAGAAAACTCATGCTATCTCTATATTTGAAAGTTTTACTCTATAGAAAAGAAGTAAAATGTTGTGTTCTACTCCATCCTGTGCAAATAGGATCCAGACCTTGCTGGTTTGAGCTTTGACTTGTAAAAAATCAAGATTCACCGTTACATTAGAAAGTGGATCTTTATTTCTATTCCTTCCTTCCTTCTGCCATTCCTTGAAGGGATACATATGCTTGTGTTCTGTGCTTCTGACCAAAGACACAAGTTCAGTTACCTTCTCACTGTCCTGTGGGTCCAAATGAAATTTGCTTTATGGCTGGGAAAGAAGAGTATGCTTATGCGGGTAAGGGCTAATTCCAAAGTAATCTTGAAGAAATACTGGAAGATGTTTAGAAAATCAAAGCCAAGTGGTGTACAATCATATCTATTCTGAGATCCTGGCAAAAGCCTTGTGAACGAATCAAGTCTTGTGATTCCCAAGTGCTTAAACAAAAACATTAGTTTTAAAGCTTTTTGTTGATGTACCTGAACTTTGTTGTCTTGTTTCCACATTTCTGCATTGATTTGTCTCACCAGAATCATTGCTATATCTATTGAAGCTGTAGTCTGCGTCTCTGACACTTTTTCCAGTTCTAAGGAGTTAGTATAATTTCAAGCATATATTAGTGGGTGACCATCTTTTCCTCAGTCAGAACACAGTTGAATCAGCTTCCTTCTGTGAGTCCAGGATAACCTCATATTGTTTTTCATAATGTTTTTAGTACAACTCCAGACTCAACAATCTAGACTTGAAGGAAGTAGACCAGATAAAAATGTTTGGACTCTTGTAAGGGTATGAGAAATTATCTGCTGAATACTGATATCCAACCTAAACACTGACTTATATTGAACACTTCTATAGAAAAGAAGAGGGAAGTGATGAAAAACCTTTTATTCAAGTTCTCTCGTGCAACTTGATGCACAACATACCTATCTTAAGAGCCCTATCTTAGTCCCAGTCATGCAGGCTGGAAAACAGAACATGTAGTTAGGAATTACATTGCAGTGTGCAACTAGAAGTTGCATGTGAGGTTCACTTGCCAAGCACAGGGATGAAAGACATTGTAAGGCAGGGAAAGCAGAAAATATACACACTGGTGTGGAATACCTTTTTGCATTTGATGGAAGTAGATGTGAAGGTGTCTGGATGCCTGTGGGATCTTTGAGATGAAATGGTTCTCAGCTGGACAGCTGGTTTTTTTGATAGACTTGAAGGTACCCAAATTATCCAGACATTCCTGATGACTATGAGAAGTTTCCTGGATGTGCAGGGAAGTCCTTACACTTTTCAATCCATTTTCAGACATGTCAGGTTTGGGCCCTCTCTCCAACAGACTTGCATGTCTGTTCTTTAGGGTTATTAGCTTTACCCCTTTGTGAAACATCTTGCAAAATCTGTCCCTATGGAAACGGTAAAGATTTAAGCCACTTGTCAAGGTGCTGAGTGTGGCTCATCCTTTTCTTACAGGATACAGAAGAATATTTATTTGGTGAGCTCTGGTTGTGTTTTCTACCTTGTGGCATTAAATTTTGCTGAAACCTGCCATTTTACATTCCAGTTCTTCCAGCTGTAATATTGGACAAATGAAGGAAACAGCGGTGAGCCAGCAATAAAAAGTATCCAACAAAAGTTAAAACAGTAGTGTTTAAAAATCCTACATCTTTCAAAATATTGCAGGCACTGGGGAGATAAACCAGATTTAATCTGTGAGTTAAGAATACTGATTTCCATGAAACTGGAAATGGGGAATGACTGTCCAGCCTATTCTACTGCACAACATAACCAGTGAGAATAGGGTGAGAAGATTGAAAATCTTAGTTCCCTGCCATGTGAAGTCTTTGATATGTCTCATTTTGCTAATTAGGTTTGGTGTGCTGGGAGTTAGATGGAAGTTGTCTTGGCATGGAAAACTAGCTGGGTACCTACCAGCATCAAACCAGGCTTTTCTTTGTCTAAACTGTGTGTTGAATGGAGTTGGAGTAACTGTTTCAGTTACAGACCTGTTCCTACTGATCTTTCACAAATGTAGCTAATGAATGTCTAGATATTGATGATCTCCACATAGAAAAGCAACTCAGGCTGAAGGATTTCAGTGCAATGAGACCATTGCTAGATTTTTTTACAGTCTGAAACTCAGCTTTAGAAGAGTATCAGCTAACAAACTATAACGATTGCAGAGAGAAAGAACAGTAGCAAAGGGCCACCAGTAAGTGAAGTAAAGAAGGAAATCTGACTACAAAAGGTCCCCTTGTTGTGATTATGTATAAATAGTCAGACTTCAAATGTGCAGTTGTTCAAGGATGAGTGGCTTTGCAGCTCAGTTTTTGAAAGCACCTGCATTTGCAGACACAAGTCTGTGATCTTTCCGCTGCCTGTGAGCAGGTCTGGCACAAGACCAGGGGGTATGCATGTACCCACTGCTGCAGCCAGCAGTTCCAGTCTGCCCTGCAGCTTGCTTCCTGTGTGTCTCTGCACTTAGGAAGTACATTGTGCCACTCTCCTTTCTCTCTGGTAGCTGGAAATTTCCCTGCGGTTACTTCTCTCTTACAAGAACAGTAAAGTAACTGAACAGTAATTTCCTTTAATTTAAACAAGAGGTCTTGTGTGTTAATATGGCTTTTCTTCAAACAAAGGCACAGATCTGCAGACTCGAAAGACGCAGAAGTGCCCGAGTTAAGCATTTATGTGATGTTGATTACTGTGATGCATAAAGTGAGGCTCCCGTACGTACAGGCACCTCATCAGAGTGCTCACGGTCCTTAATGGTGGAAGGCTTTCCAGCTTGTCAGAAAATGTTTTTACTAGTATGTCATTCTGGCTGTTCTCCCTGTGAGCCTGAGTTTGGCAGCTAACCAAGTTCTGTGTGTGTGTGTGTGTGTGTGTGTGTGTGTGTGTGTTCAATTCTGTCCTGCTCCTCAGCATCTAAAGTTTGTGTATGTTTACTTTCTCTTCCTGAGCAGCCATGTATAAACCCTGTCTACTTTTTGGAAAAAAAAAAAATTACACTGGCATTAAGTCTGCAAGACTCAATGGTTTCTCCAAACTGGTGTGATTGTTGGGACAAGCTGCATTTTGGTGGGGTATGGCATGCTGTATCTGACACTAAGGACCTCTGTTGGCCTCATGTCTGAGTTTGGCAGGGAGATTATAGGGATAGCTTTGCTTCCTCCTTGTTTTATCCTGGTAGACTTCTTTATCAGGAACAGGAACAAGGACCAGCCCTCATACTGAGCATCTTGCTTGGTTTC
Organism: Bolborhynchus lineola; assembly: GCA_025448015.1. NCBI lineage: Eukaryota > Metazoa > Chordata > Aves > Psittaciformes > Psittacidae > Bolborhynchus > Bolborhynchus lineola. The sequence continues at coordinate 4,704 of JAOEHX010034659.1, read as the reverse complement.
CTTTTCTGGCTGGTTTATGCCACAGCAAGCTGGGAAGGTGAGGAAAGCATCTTGGGCATTCCCCTTTATTCAGGCACTAATATCAGGGCTGGCTGCTTTAGATCATGACCCTTCTTGCAGCAGCAGAGGTAAGAGATTTGATTCAGTATGGGTAACCAGGCAAATGAATGAGTGTTTTATTATTACCATTATATTTTCTGTCAAAAATGTAGAAGCTGCTCCAGTGCAGTGGTATCCCGTTATCACTGCTGCAAGCTGTAATGTGCCATACATTACAGTACGTAAATGTTCTTCAGACCTCATCTATATTCAGACCTTTGTAGATCTGAGGAATTTGTTGGGAAGCTGATTGTTTTCAAAAGGCTGCAACTGATTCTTGCAGTACTCAGGATTCTTTAGTGCTGTCACACTGGGTGGAGCTGGAATCAGCACAGAACTGTGAGAAATGGGTCATAGGAGGGAAGTTTGGTGGGAGTATGTCGAGGTCTGTCCAAGCTGGACACTTGTCAGAGGCTGAGATTTTGGGTTGTACAAAATGCTTTTCCAGCTTCTACAGATTTGCCAGCTCCAGTCATTAGACAAACACCACATGTGGTGTGAGAAGCTGAAAATGGGCTGGGTTTTGCTGTTAGTGTGTGCAGTACGCAAAACTCTGCTGGGCTTGAAAGTGTAATGTGCTGCGTAATTCAACTATTATTATTAGTAATTTTTTTCTTGTGATCTTATTGTGGTATAGTATTAGAAACTGATTTTTGTCTCCTGATGAAGAAGAGACTGGTGACACAGAGCAACTGGGATTTTCCAAGAGAGGTTGTATTTCCACCTAAACCCAGTACTGTGGGGTCTGGTGTGCTGGGCTGAGGTGGTGGGAGGGAGGATGGACGTTACGTGCCATTCATTGCCCTCTCTGGGCATGAGGAAAACTGAGTCATCTGGGAGCAGACGGCAGTTGTGCCATTCAGAGAAGGAATGACAGTTCCTGAAACCACATTACAGCTGCGGTTTCCATCATAATTCCTATTCTGATTTCTGCTGTGTGGCTTGAGTCAGAGCTGGGCCTGTGTAAAAGGCACAGGGTCCTCCCTGTACAGGTCCTGTGGAAACCTCTGTGAGATCTACACAAGGTAAAATCCTTAGTCCTCCTTAAACAGGCTATTGGTACTAAGTTGCAGATATGGAGACTGTTGAAAGTAGATGAGTCAAGACCACTGAAAATGTGTTTAGTTCATAGGATGATAGAATGGCTTGGGTTGGAAGGGACCTTGAAGATCATCTGGTTCCAATACCTCTGCCATGGGCAGGGACACCTTCCACTAGACCAGGTTGTCCAGCTCTGTAGTCCTCAGTACAGGAAAGACTGGACCTGATGGAGTGGTTTTGGAGAAGGGCCACAGAAATGACCAGAGGCATGAAGCACCTCTCCTATTAAGACAGGCTCAAGTGGTTGGGGGTGCTCTCTCTGGAGAAGGCTACAGAGAGACCTTATTGTGGACCTTTAGTACTTGAAAGGGGCCTATTAAAAAGATGGGGAGAGACTTTTTAGCAGGGCCTGTTGCAGTAGGACAAGGGGCAATGCTGATAAAATAAAAGGGGAGATTCAGGCTGGACGTGAGGAAGGAGTGTTTTACCGCGAGGGTGGTTCAACACCGGCACAGGTTGCCCAGAGAGGTGAGATGCACCATCCCTGGAGAAAGCCAAAGCCGGGTTGTATGTGGGTCCGGGCAGCCTGATCTAGTTGAAAGTGCGGAATCCCCGCGCGTTCCGCCGGCCGTGCCGTACCCCGAGGGCGTGCGGGCCGGAGAGGGGCTCCCCGCCGCACAGCGCCCCGCGGGTCCGCAAGCTGCGAGGGACGGCGCGGCAGCGGAGTCGGATTCCTCCGCGGCGCGGCAGCAGTGCCGCCGGCTGCCGGTGAAACACGAAACCGGGGCTGCGGCGGAGGGCCGGCCCTGGGAGGCCGCCCCAGCTCCTCGCACCGTGTGTATTTACACATCCATGCGCGCAGAGACACTCTTCCCAACTTCGTGGGCTGCGAACTGTGCGGTGCCAGGGCTTTCTGGAGGGAGGGAGGGAGGGCGGTGGGAGCGCGGAGCTTCGGCGTGGCGCTGGCTGCCCGCGGAGAGGAAGGGAAGGAGGAGAAACTTGTGAGTGCAGTCAGGCTGAAACAAGCTGTCACCAGTTCCGAGTTTGTCTGGGGAAGCCACCACATTTATGGGTGAGGAGATTGAGCCTGCTTGTGGACAGTAGGAGACCTGGCCCGGGGCAGTTTCGGAGCTCTCGCTGGACCGGGTCGGCACGGCAGCTAAACGCACGGTAGGTAGCATCGATGCGGGGTGTACCGTGGTCATTGCAGGACAAATAATTGCTGCAGACCAGGAAGCCGAGGCAGCAGCTGTCTGTGTGTGTTACGTCTGTTCTTGTCTGCCGGGCATGTGTGTGTGTAGGCATCTTTTAAGTGTTGTAGTGTGCTATGCTACTCCTTAACAGTGTTACATACTTCATAACAGGATTCCTCTTTGTTGGTGTCAGGGATACAAGCAGAGTATGTGTCATCTGACTACTTGTTGGCTTCAATATAAGTAAAAACCCTTTGTGCTTTCTGCGATCTCCATGTTAAATCTTTGTATTTGTGATGGTTGTCTTAAAATCTCCCTCAAGTATCTGCAGCAGGCTTGCAGAGATCAGTCCTCACTGGGACAGACCTTACCATAAGGATTTTGATTGTATTCACAGAAGAGTTAGGGAATCTTCAGTGGGTGCCTAGATCTATTGAGTGGCTTTCTTGTTAAGATAAGGGAGTAGTTGTCATCTCTTTTTTCCCCTCCATTGGACTTGTATGGAATATTTATCTTTCTTAGCAGTAACCTGAATGTATATTGTCAGTTTCGGGGTTTTCTTCTTTCAGCAAATTGGAGAGTAGTAAATAATTCATGTTTGACCATGTTGCAAACATTTTTACAACACATGACTGGAAATAAACAGCAGTGGGTTGGTGTTTTTTTTTTTTTGTTTGTTTGTTGGTTTTTTGTTTTTTGGTTTTTTGTTTTTTTTTTTTTAAGATGGATACTCTTCAGTGTAGGTAGAAATAAAAAACCAGACTAATTCCCTGTGTAGCGCAGTGACTTCATAACACTGGATTTGTCTAATAATGTGGGTTCTGTCTGTGTTAAGTAGCATGGTTGCTGCGAGAGGATCAGCAGGTTGGATCGTATTGGATCAGCAGGTATGAAGATGCAGTTAAGTTTTTCTGTTGCAGAGTAGTTCTGTACCTAGAAGGTGACAGTAACTTCTGTACATTCAGGGGGAAAGGATTCCTCATGAGATAAGAATTAAGGGAGTGGGATTTATCAATACAGGGGGCAATGTGTCTTGTCCTAACTAAAACCCATGTAAGTTACATCCTATACTCACAGAAGGCATGCAAAGTTACAAGCAGGGGTAGAGTGAAAGAAGGCCTGAGTGTCAAGTGCTTGTTTCCCGTTCTGTGATATTTTCACGTTTTGTCAGGATTTGTTATTGCAAAAGGCATCTTCTAGTACATTATACTAATGACTTGTGTTAAAAATAAATGTGCTTAGAACTCATGTTTCTTTGTGCATGGTGTATAAAATCTACCTCTTCTTTGATTGGTGTCCTGTCTCTCAGCTGCTTTTTTCTTCTCTTATTATTTACTTGACTCTCATTCTTTAATGACATTAGATGGATTTAGTTTGGAACATATTGTGTGCCTGCCCCTCCCCCTCCGCATTATTTCCTCAACAACAACAACAACAAAAGCTCCACAGTAAGTAAAAAATGTAAAGCCATGTAGAAAATTCAGCTAACAAGGTGATTGTGTGGAAGGCGAGACTTACAAGAGAGGGAGGCTGTGGGTTATTCCTTTCAGATGTCCCTCTCCTGTGTATACAGGTTAGTTCATGAAGATCACTTTTACCAGTGGCCCTGTTAGCTAGGCTCAGTTTTCTGAAGATGGAGTTCAGAAAGCTAGAAATTAAGAAAGGAAACTGCCTGACAAGTAGTAGTTTGAACTTCTGATAAGGCCATGTCTGCAGAAGTAACTAGAATAGAAAGCCCCTGCGAGCTCCATGTGCAGCTATAGCACATCTCTCTGGACCTTTTTCTCTCTTGCTGCTTCATTCGATATCTGATTTTTTTTTTCAACATACTATGTGAAAGAAAAAAATTAAGGAAAGAGTTGAAATTCAGGATGGGTAGTTTGAAGTGATTTGGATCCTGTTGCCTTTAGCTGTATTCCCTGTAGGCTGTTTGGTGTTTATTGTGACCTGAAGGCCTTTGGAAGTAAGTTTATTCCTGGAGCTGTTACTTACTGGCTTTATCTCTATTGGGTAGAGGGAATGCTTGATGCAATTTTTTCTCTTTTAAGTAACCTCCTGGAACAGGGTGCAACACTTCATCATATCAGGAGGGGTTTAGCCTTGTAAACTGTCTTGTGGGTGAGTGAACTATATGTTGGCTTTTAGCCAGGAAGGAAAAGAAAGGGTTGTCTTCTTTTGGCATTCTAAACCAAGGAAAATGCTGAAAGGGAATATTTGGTACAGGTTTCCTTCATTCACTGTCTGACCCTCCCATGTGCCTCTTTTTAAATCTGAAAGACAACCAGAAGCGTTGACAGCCTGGACAGACATACACTAGTTGGGGGTCACCATCACTCACAGGAATGCTGTTCAGTAAGTACATTTCTGTTAC
>JAOEHX010034658.1:0-21976 GCA_025448015.1 Bolborhynchus lineola | reverse complement strand
CCCCATCCCTGGCAGTGTTCAAGGCCAGGTTGGACGGGGCTTGGAGCAACCTGCTCGAGTGGAAGGTGTCCCTGCCCATGGCAGGGGGTTGGAACTGAATGAGCTTTAAGGTCCCTTACAACCCAAACCACTCTGGACTCTATGATTCTGTTCTATGGCAGAGTTGCTGCGAGCCTTGCAGAAGAAGCAGTAGCCAGCCTTTTCCTTCCATTCCTGTCTGTTGCCCAGAAGAGTACTGTATTGGCTCTTAAGCTCCTAAGTTTGAAATGACATTAAGAGCTGGCATAGCATTAGAACTTCAAATAGCTATTGACATTTTGTCTTTATTTATGATGGTAGTAGCTTCAAGTTTTGAGGCAAGCTGCCATGTAAGTAATAATTCAGACCCGTTCCCCCAAGGAGCTCTGGGTGTGATTTAACCGGATTGCAGATTAAACTGGATTGTTTTTTTTTTTTAATTGCAAAACAATAACTGAAGGGGCTGAACAAAAAGAGGTGTGTGAAATAATTCACTGCAAAATGTCAGACCTATTCCTTCCCTTAGCTTTTATACCCTTTGCTGCAAGATTTTTACATGATGTGTGAATGGATTATGCAAGAGAGACAGGTATACATGCTGGTATCTGCATCGAAATGGGTGTTGAATCTCATTTCCAAGTTTCAATACTTGCACTTGAATGAGGGTCTGACAGTGGTGGAAATGACTGTTTTGTTAAATTTCAAAGGAAACAGAACATAAGACTGCCTTTCACGAAAACCTTCTGTGGAAACTTGCTTAATGATTTCAGAAAGTCCAAATAACAGGTGGAGTACTAGATATCAAATTCTGACAAATCTCCACTGTAGTCTTTGTAGCAGTCACACTGATTTAGATGATCTGAGCATCTGGTTTTGTTACCATGTAATAATCAATACCTGTCATTTTCTCACAAGAGACTCTTTCATTTGAGATTGTTTATAACCTGATGGACATATTAGCTTGCTAGCATTAAAGCCATCATTTTAGATAACAAAACCTGGAGATCTCACTAATGCCAGCTCTTTCTGTCTTTGCCAGTCAAGATAATTTTGAACTGTACCTTAGGGCCAGATTCTGATCTCACCTGTGTCAGTCGAGTTATCTGATAGTTTCTGGTATCAACAGCACTACAGTAGTGCAGACCTTCCTTAGCTTTCAGAGCCCCCTAGAGTCCACCTAACATGGAAACCCCATGCTAAATTCCTGCAAAGATATCAGGTTAAAGGGTTATCCGTGCTATGGTTTATTTGTATTTTTAGATTTAAAATGCTACTATCTTTTCATGGGATGACACTGAGAGGTTCTTCAGCGGAGCCTGAAGAAAACTTCAAGGTTTTGTGATTTCAGTGTAAATCATGACATAAATAGGTCTACAGATTCTACGTAGCAAATAGGTCAGGTGAGCTGGATGGATTTGAAGTAAATATACAGGAAGCATCAGACCAAGCAGAGGAGCTGTGTTCATAAGTCACCCAGACTGGACGGCATTCCCCTGGGAGCTCTGAGGGGACTCTGATGTGAAATTGCAGTACTGCTGACCAAAGTGCACAAACTACCATTACAAATCCCCTCCGTGTCGGAGGCATGGATGATTGCCACCACAAAGCTTCCAGAGGGTATCCTGGAAGCTGCAGACAGGAGGACACCGAATCCCAAGCAGACCCTAACAGGACGAGGTGAAGCAGTAACCAACAATAACCCCAATGCAACATTCTGTATATTTGGGGTAGGAAGAGGACATGGACTACAGGAAGTGTCCAAGCCTCTGCACTTTTCTTTTTAGCACCATCCCTCATTACCACTCTTTTTGCTGAATTCTCTGACATTGAAATACATTCAAATCCTCCTTGGGACTTCGTTGACAGAAGTGGTGCCCTCTTCCTTGGGACATGAGAGGGAATCAGTATGAAAAGCAGGCCAACAGTCCCCAGCAATGTAATGACAAGTTCAGAAGGTGGTTGACAAGAGCTTGCAACTAGGAGGATGAGGATGAATAAAGATGGTGTAAAGAAAAAAGTAGGGGACGAAGTGCAGTCAGGACTTCAATATGAAGTTCTGGAGAAGGTAGGAGGGAGATCTGGATGTGAAATGTATGCATGTGTACATGCAGGAGATACATAGGTTAAGGGACTCTGAAACATGCAGATTCATATGGTATTTTCCAGTTTATGCCCCTATAATCAAGAAATCAGTTTTATTATTCTACCCCACATTGATCAAACTGCCTAAAAATCACCTGCTAAAACTAAATTGGACACATTATGAACAACATAGCAGGGTCCTGAGTACATCATCCACCTCTTATGTTCCCTATCAGCCTGTGGCCATCTTTCTCTGTAATGCTCCTTTGCAACCTCTTCCTTTCCTGGGAATGACACAGCTATCTGACCTTAGACCAGACTGCTGTGACCAGCAACCTGCAAAAAAGGGCTGTGAGAAGTCCTCATCTGTAGCATCCGCTCATGTTGTGGTTTTGGAGCTTCATTTAAACTCAGTCCCTTGCTCAAGCTATATCGTAGATATGCTGTGCCTGCCCTTACACATTGCTAATCCTGCCCTTGCCTTACTGCTTTCACTGTTGGCTCAACCTCAGACCTCTCTCATCACTGCAGATGTGCCTAGCAATCGCTGCTCTGCTGGCTGCATGTGCTGATAATCACCTGATCTGCTCTCCTCTTCTCTTCTTGCTTCAGTTCTGTGAGCCTGAGCTCCTTGCTGGTGAGGGCACAGCATCTGCGCACCTTGTTGTGACCCCAGGCTACCCACGTGCCTTGCAGACCAGGCAGCTCTTGCTGCTCTCTGAAAAGCCACACTTGCCTCTGGCAGTCACTGCATTTACCTTCCTTTAATTACGCCTTATGGAGTGGAAATTTGTGCCTGACGTCAATAGGAGCACCATTCTTTTGTTCTTGTGGGTCCTTACAGAACCACATCTTTATCTGGCTCACCATTTACTTTGTTTTTCCCGTATTTCAGTTACTCATGTTAAAAGCACGCAGCTAAGAGGCTGTAGGCTGTATGAATTGCTTCACAATAAGACAGACTGAAACCCTGCAGCTAAAGATCCAAGCTTTGTCTACGCTTTAAAGTAGAGGAAGTATCCAGACTGAAGTATGTGTAGCTACACATCCTTAGGGCTTTTTGCTTCCATTTATATTCATCTGAATAGCCACAAACTATTCAGCTAATCTCTCCAGTTCCCTTTCACAGTTAGCTGTGCCTAGGTTCCTGAGGCCTCAATATGCGGCCAGTTTGTTTCAGACTATGAATCATTGTATCAATAACAGTAAGAAAATAAGGATTCTATCTGAAGTTTAGCAGTGCAACAGACTGACCCAAAGTGAGGAACCACAGTTGTCTTTGCACGATTTAGAAAAGAAGAAGGCATAAACAGCACATTTTGATCACTGGGCTAAGTCTGGCACTTCCTGGCAGTCCATCTGGAGGAAATACTATAAAATGCTGTTGTCCTGGAAAGTGCCAGAGAAATACTGACCTTTTGTCCCTTTCTGTCAACCTTGAAAAATGCTCTTCGTTGTTGCCAGTGAGCACTGAGAACAATATGAACAGAGAGAATATCACTTACACGACCGTATCAGACTGCATCAAGCAAAATAACCTGAAGGAATACCTTCATGTTATATTATCACATCTTTCAGCATGCAGTGCCTCTTGCATTTAGAAACAAAGGGCTTATTTTTCTTCTCGGAGCAAGGTTAAAAACCACCACTGACAGCCCTTTGTGCTGCAGCTTACATTATTAATGAGTCCTGGGAAAGGGAGGAACTTCATATAAATACACTATCATTGATGTTAAAACAAGGTGCAGAACATGGTGTCCAGTGACATAAAAAAAAACCACTAATGGGGTAACTTTAGGATCATTAAAAATCCATGTACATGCATGGAACCAGAACTGACCTGAATTACCAGCAGTGTGAATTTAGAATAGTCCTTTGGAAATCCGGACTCACAGTAACTCCACAGCATTTATAGCTTAGATCCCAGTATTCACGAGTGTGAGCACGAGTAGAAAAGCAGTGAAAAACACCTCCTTCTTCTCTGAATCTGAAAAGATCTTGTAAGAATAGAAGCTACAGAATTATGAAAGAGAAAAACCTTTTTCAGAAGTCACAGGTTTAAATCCAAGGTTAGTCATAGAGTCCCAGCCTTGTACTTTTCAACTGTGCAGCACTACCCTGCCCTCAGACATAGAAATGAAAGCTCATCAAGAGTTTCTGTGTGCAGAGGGGAACACCATCACAGTCTTCATATTCTGCTCTGCATTTGGATAGCCAAGGCAGAAGGTTTGTTAAAGGAACCCATATTTGTGTATTCACCACTCAGTGCATGAAGTTGTCAAATACATTTTGATACAGCTGGCAGATTGTATGTTTTCTTTACATGAGATATACCCGACTTGTTCTTAGTGATATGCTAGCTATAATACCCACTTCAATTGAGAGGTGTATATCTAAAGATATTTCAACACGGGAAGCAGGCACAGGATTCTTTAAGAACTCAAAGCACAAACAAAATCACGAACTTGAAAACTAGTTAACTTAGGCTACCTGGTCACCGTGGTGGTGTTACCTATTCTGGCCTCCCTTCTATCCCCAACCACTGTAAAATCTATTCATTGGATTAGCTATTACATTTCAATATGGGATAAATAAATAACTTTTATCACATCCTTTGACTGCACTTAGCTCAATGGGCTCCAATGTGGAATAGAAACTCAACATGCTGCCCTACCACAAATTATAAATCATTAATTGTACAGGTAAAAGAGACCTGTTAACATTTTATTCCTCAAGGACCTGAACTCTATTACAACAACAGAAGCTCCTAGATGCTTATTCCATCACGCCATAGAGAAAGGGAAGGTTGTTATGAACTTAAGATTTATTGAAATAAGCCTTTTGAGCATCAGAGCTCATAAACTGGGGACATGAAACCTAATCTCCCTAGCTGTTAATATTCTCTAATGAATATTTTGATTTGCTTTTACCTTAAAAAATGGAGAGTTTAGACCATTCCTTTGCACTGTCTTCTAAGTCTCACTAATACGAAGACTCCTGATATTTGCCCCAAATTTTACCCTTCCTTAATTTAATTTCTTGTGTTTCTTAACCCTCAAGTCCCTCTGTACAGCTCTTCTCAATAGCTGTCATTCCTCTCCAGGGGAATTATTAAGTGGCACTGTTTGAAACTTTCTCATTTTTTTAACATCATACCTCCAAGCATCTTTCTTTTCCCACTTCTTTTGGAAAATCATCTGTATTGCTACTCCTTCCAAATGTCTGAAAAAAACACATTTCCATGCTGTTTGTCCTGTAAAGGACACTACAGAGGCATACAATATTTAATGAATATTGTACATTTTCTCTGTCTGATTGGTATGATTTCCTCAATGAGAATGATGAAATTTCTAGGAGGAACAAATGCAAGAAAGAAGGCAATGGTTACAACATTTCCCATTTTTATCAGCATTTGAATCCCAGTGCAAGTAGGAAAGGAGAATTTCAGACATTCAGTTTGGGCAGGTTCAATGTAAGTCTACCCTAAGGCCCCACACTCAAGCTGAGTAGAGTGTTATCAAACATAAAGCCAGTCATGAACACTGAAATCTTCCTTAGCAAATGTAATAAATAAGCCTCAGGTCCCTAACACCAGTCTCGTACTATAGGCATTTATCTCTTGTTTCATCTTTTAGTCTGTGGTGCTGCAGTTCATTTTAAGATTTAATTGCAAATGTTACATTTCTCACAAAATTATTATATGCAGAAAATATCCTGCACTGCATCTGCCAGAGTCTTCTAATCTGGTTATTCTGTCAAAAAGTAACGGCAAGAGTTTCTGTCTGAAAGCGGTGCTTATTCCTAATGCCTCTGCTATCTTCCAAATGGTTAGAAACTCTTATTCATTCCAGTATTTTAAAAGGGATTAAAGCTAGACTTTCTTGACAGTAATTATGATGATCTTTCTCTTTTTGAAGGTTGACACCACATTTCTTTTCCGTTATCTACCAGTACTTCTATCCCAGTTTCATTTACAAGAGCACAGTAGCAAGAAGAAGGGAATTATAAAGACTGAGATTTAAGTGATGAATTCTTGCTGCAGGAGAGCTGCCAGAGCTCTGCTGGAGTGGGAAGGTAAGTTCATCCACCACACTATGAAAGAATCTCTCTCATGTGCATGACAGTAGAAACTGATGCAGAGGGATGTGCGCACACATTGAGCCTTTTCATCTGACTCTTAATGACCAGTTACAGTCAACTGCCTAGCCATCTTATTTATACAGCCCAGTTATGGTTTCTCCAAGATGCAAAACTGGAGTTGTATGGTGTAGAGGAAGTACTAAAAGTCACTCAAAGCACTGCCTAGTTATCCCAGGATGCAAGATAATCACAAGATGTCACCTCTTGCTCCTTCTCAGTTTCTGGTCCAGAGATGCTGTCATGCCTTTCTTCTGGAGCTGTTCCAGCAGCAGGTTTGTTTTAACCTGCATTTTGTTGAACTAACTCTGCTTTCTCTCCTAGCTGTTACACTTTCATTTCTGCCCATTCTTCCTCCAGAATAGAATGCTGGTTTTCCACCATTAGACACCTTGCCCTGTAAGCTTGTCTTTTATAGATCAGTCAGTGATCTACAGTTCGGGCTCTCTGGTTCAGCAAATTCCTGTATTTCTTGAATTGCCTGTAAGCCACATATCTCCTCCTGTATCTTATCTTTAAATAACACAGTTCACCCTTGCCTCCAAATCTAGCCCTAAAACCATTTGTATCAATTCCTCTCGATGATGCTTCACAAAAAAAGTCGCTTCTACCACATGATCACTGAAGGAGAACACCTCCTTTGGGATGCCTGTATCCAGCTACAGTATTTTTACTGTTTACTCCATTATTTTGGTCACCACAGCTTCTCTTTCAGTAACATTTTTCACTTTTAAAGAAAGTGGAGAAATTCCCCCTGGTCCCCAACTCTTATTCTTTTGTCACTGGTTGGTTGCTCATGAGATTTTGCTTTGGTTAGACTTATTTCCTTAATTAGTGTCACAACTTCAAACTGTGATCAAAGATCTTCCTTGCATATTCAGCTGGCACACTTCTGCACAACCTATAGCACACAACAGCTGACTGACAACCAAATGACCAACTGTAGCAAACCCACAGCACACACAGAAACTAATTTACCGATCACAGAACAAGGATTTATTTGTTTATTACTTATTTAGATTGGAGATCAGGAACAATGTCTTCCCCAAAGGGTACTCAGGCATTGGAACAGGCTGCCCAGGGCAGTGGTGGAGTCACCGTCCCTGGAAGTGTTCACAAACCATGTACCTGAGGCCCTTGGTGACATGGTTTAGTGGTGCCCTTGGCAGTAGTGGGGAAAGGTTAGACTTGGTGATCTTGAAGGTCTTTTCCAACCTGGCTGATTCTATTATTCTATTATTTTTTTTCCATAAAAGATTAGCAATTACCAAATCAAACAGCACCTTTTCTATTGTGTTTGCTGAGCTTTCTATACATCATCTGCCTGGCTGTTGGTTTCTCTGTATTGGAGCTACCTGAATTATTCTTATAAATAATCACAAATCATTTCTGCCTAACGCTCCCAATTGTTTCTGCTGCCTCTGTGCAGCAGAACTCATTCTCACCCTACTTCTGTGGGTACTCATTTCAGGATTTGAGGAATGCTACCACTTGCATACACACGATTTGCAAGAGTGCCTGTTTCAATGCTTACTGAAATAAATGAGATTATTTCTTTGAATTTCAATGGGCATTAAATTAGACCCTTACTGAATGCTGGAACATTTCTTACAGTTCAGAACAACTTAGTTAACGAAAGATACTGTTTTTCAAATGCAAAATCTCAACAGCTTTCCCTGGAGGAAAATCTAGGACGTATAAGGACATTTGTTGGTTGCTTTGATGTTTATGTTTGGTTGGGTTTTGTTTGTGTTTTTTTTTTCCTTAGTGAATGCTGATAAATTCATAAAGAATTCCAGACTAGGGAAAACAGATTCAAATGAAAAATTAAAAGTTACGTGGACCTGCGTGCATTCAAAGCTTGCCCTAGTTTTAAACAGGTAATGGGTACTTCTAAAATTTAAAATATCTGTGAAAATAAGGAAAACAACTGTGTACTTGAAACCAATTGATTAAAACTAGCTGCAATTACAGAGACCCATCCAGCCATGTAAAGGATGGAGCATACAGCAAGAAGCAGCCTTATATCATTGTCATGCTATCAACTACTTACAGCTTAATAGTATGGAAAAAGATAAATGAGACTGAAGAGAAAATGGAGATGAGAAGAACAGAAGTGTGGGAGGAAAATGAAGGAGAACAGAGCATGGTTTCTACCTGTTTGTGTTCCAGAGGGGTCATTTATGGCTTTAAAGTTAAAAACATCTAGGGACAAATTCCTCTCTATTCTTAGCTACCCAGATAGAAATGGGTTTGAAGCAGGGATACAACTGTCCTCCAGACTCCTGGGAATAAAAATCCATTTCCCAGCAGGAATGGCTAAGGTTTCTATAATATGGGAGAAGATAAAGAGACTGCTGTGCAGTTTACTGCTCTTGGGCCTTTCAGTTCCTGGCCTGAATTCACTGCTGGGCACTTCCAGCATTCAGAGGATGATAACCATTGAAGGTAGTAACAGGAATGCCCTCATTCCCAGGTGAAACCAAGTGTCATCAGTGTGAGACAAAGGCTGGCTTAGGGCAGCTGGTGGGGCAGGGGTGCACTGCTCTGATTCATTTCTTTCTTTGGGACTGCTGCCAAAGACTAAAGCCCAGCTTCAATCAGGTATTGAAGAAAAATGGTCTATGGGTGAATATCCTTGTTCCTCTTGTGGGCAATACCCCTGCCCACAACAAGGAACTAAACTTAGCTGAGAGTTTTAGAAGCACAGTCTTGCAAGCTCTGACCAAACAGTAATGTTCTTTTGCGGTCTCTGGTAGAAATTCATGCCAGTATCTGCTGCTATCAATCCCTTTTTTCTCATTGCCAGTAGAGGACTATATACATGTCTTGGTGGTTATTCTTCTTTGTTTTAGTCTGAGGTTTGCATCATCCAGATTAATTCACTTTAACGACATACATACATATTCAGATCTATGTTTGGACTTGGATTCCTGGAGTTCAGGTGTATCAGAATGTAGAATGCATTCAGAATGGTATTTAATATAAAATAATCTAGAAACTGAAGAAGTTGAATGCAAATATTAAGTCCTATCTGTTCTCCCAACAAAGCTTTGCTCCTTAGATAGCTAGAAGTTACACAGGGAGAAACAGAAAACTTCAGTAGACTGTAACCAATTTGCCACTGCTGCCAATACTGAAATATACTGCTCATTCTGAATTAAGCTAGCAGTAATATATAGCAGAGTAAATTTGCTTGTTATGAGTCTAGGACTAAGATAGTTTGGGGAAAATTGCCTAAAGAAAAATCTCACTTGTAATTTAAATGTTTTTTTTTTTTTTTTTAAGATTTAGATTTGCTTGACGTAAGACTTTGCATACAGGATGGAAAAGATGGGTGGCCAGAAAAAAGGCAGGCTGGTCTGTACTTCAGCAAGAGTAGAGTAGTGAAGGAATACCAATAAGGATACTGTACAATCAGCTGAATGGGCAGCAGTAAAAGGTGTAGTATATTATGCCAGGTAATGTCATGGGAATTAATGCTGAAGACAAGAGAAGGCAGGACTGATTTTGCCACCAGGAAAACTGGCATGGAAGAGGATCACAGTAACCCAGATGAGTAATTTGCCAACCTTAAAAGTGATGCTAGAATTTCCTAACTATCTTCTGGCTTGTGTTATACTGAAAGATGGAGAGAATTAACAGTTGACCACTGCCAAGGGGATGTCATTTACCCCATTTCCACTTCCACTCTCCTCCATGCTCCTAGCTTTGCTGGTGCTCATTTCATCTGCTTTGACAAATTCACTAACTCCAGATAAAAATAGCTGAAGAACTTCTGTTATGACAGTGAGTCACAGCGGCCCACAGCAGATGTGACAAGCACTACAGGTGGAAAAGGGAGGGTACAGAGTTGGGAAAACAGGAAAGGACAATGGTAAGAGCACTGGTGAGGGAAGAAAAGGGTGAGAACAAAACCAACCATCATTTGGTGTCAGCAAATTTAAGATTGGTGCAGCTGCCAATGAAAGCAAAATTGTCTTATGGGGTGGCTAAATAAAAGCTGTCCATTGTTCTCTGTGAAGTTTGGAGCTATACAGTGTGATATATGAGGGCAGAAACACAGCAATGGCAAAATGCTATAATTCTATCAAATATCTAGTGAAAAAAGTTCCTTTAATAAGCTCTGCCAGAAATACAAACAGTGAAACTCTTCCATTAAATCCCAACAGAGGAGTGGCCACACAGATCTAGGGCAGACTGGTGTTTGTGCACAGAACCACCTGAGGCCTCTGGGGGTAATGCAATTCTAATATTAAAGACAATAATCAGAAGTCCTCCAAATAAGGCTGGTAGCATAATTCAGAGGATGGATCACCTCCCAGGCTGAGGGAATGGGATGCTCTGCTAGGAAGCTCGTTGCTCTTCCTTTCCTCCAATTTCTCAGGCTTTTCTCATGATGAAATTTCCAGAGCATTCAGGGCTTATAAATGTAGGAATGACTGACTCAGTATATCAGAGTAGCAATGAGTTCAGCTCAGCTCTCAGCCTTTTAGTGCCTCATTCTCTTGTCCCCATGCTCCTGGGGCAGCACCAGATGTGGGAGAGAGTCCTCCTTGCTTGCATCCCAGGTCTCCCTATGCAGTGGGACTTGAGCCACGATATACTTCACATCTCTTCTTCTTGTTGTTCACAACTCAGAGTCAGTAGATGGAAGAAGCAGTAGTTTAACCACCTATTCAAGATAGACTTCTGTTTGGTAAAATGGACGTAGCTTACTAAGTAGATGATATGGATGCGAATCACACTTTTTCATCTGTATTGTTTGTAAGAATAATTTCAGCTCGGAAAAATAAAAGAAGGAAAAATAAAAGTATTAAAACTTTGTTGGGCAAGTTTTGATGATTTTTTTTTTTTTTTTTTTGCCATGGGAAATATAAATGCAGCTAAAACAACCTACGTTTTTTAATTAAAAAAAGATTGATCAAAATTTTCTATTAGATGCAAAAGGGAATTAGAGTATGTATGTGTTAGATTTCTGGATTAAAAGGTAAGTGCCATTTTACATACTCGCAAAGGAAGAAAACAGAGAAATTTCAAATGCAATTGCCTGCTGTATTAGTTTCTTGATTATGGTAGGAAAAAATTGTTACAACCCCCAAAAGCTATTATTTAATACCTGGAAACACTGTTTCTCATTGGAAATAACTTTTGAGAAACAGTTCAAATTATAAAAAAAAGCAATTAATGTTTTTAAAATTATTTCATTTAATCAAGGTGCCCAGTTTGAAACCACAAGATTCAGAAGGTCAGATTATTCAGTAGCTGAAAAAGTTTTAGCAGTTCTGGGAAGTTACACTAACTTTATGGTCAGTGATTAGTCCTCCAAAACTTGAATGCCTGCACTGTTAATTGTTTTTTATTTGTATATGTTGTAATAGAAAAGAATTGCAACCATTCTGTCAATCAGAGCTATGGTTATGTGGTAACTGTACTGAGAATGGCTGAGCTTGTAACTCAGTGGACATTTTGACACCTTCTCAGACCATCTCCCAGACCACTTCCACTACACCAGTCACGTTCTGGGGGATAGACAAGATCTCATATCAGCTTCCAGTATCTGAAGGGGGCCTACAAGGATGCTGGAAAGGGACCCTTCATCAGGGACTGTAGTGATAGGACAAGGGGGAATGGGTTCAAACTTAAATAGGGGATGTTCAGGCTAGCTATAAGGAAGAAATTCTTTACTGTGAGGGTGTTGAGGCACTGCACAGATTGCCCAGATAAATTGTAAACACTCCATCCCTGGCAGTGTTCAAGGTCAGACTGAACGGAGTCTCAGGCGACATGGTCTAGTGTGAGGCAGCCCTGCCCATGTCAGGGGGGTGGAGCTGTGTGATCTTACGGTCCTTTCCAACTCAAACCATTCTACGATTCTATGCTTCTATGATTCTGTAAGTTAAACGGCCTTGCTCTTCTGAGAGTAAATCGGCAGCAGTCAGGAGCCATAGAAAGTGAATTCTTAAGTATGGAGGACACCCCCACAGGGAAGCCTCTTTGGTACAATAGCAGTTTGGCTCAAGTTATATTTCTGTACCTGTCAGTGTCAATCCATCCAAAAGAACTTACATGTTAGGATGGTTTGGGTTGGAAAGGACCTTAAACTCATCCAATTTCAACCCCCTGCCACAGGCAGGAACACCTTCCACTAGACCAGGTTGCTCCAAGCCTTGAACACTGCCAGGGATGGGGCACGTCTGGATCTGTCCTCCAGATCTACTCATTCTCTGGACTGAAGGACAGACTCCCGGGTTCAGTTACTTAGTGAGGTAACAGTAAATGGAAGTCAGACAAGAATTTGTCATAGATGTTATGCAGGCCTTTGAATGCAGCTTTTAAGTTATTGCCTGTGGATGCTATTGCAGAGGACCTGACTCCACTCTTACACCAGCCTATATAATGCATTAGAAATCTGCATGGTACTGGTGCAAACAAGAGAAAAGTTTAGTCCCATATTTGTGGCGTTCGTTGTCTGCAGCCATCT
The DNA here is from genome assembly GCA_025448015.1 of Bolborhynchus lineola. Classification (NCBI taxonomy): domain Eukaryota; kingdom Metazoa; phylum Chordata; class Aves; order Psittaciformes; family Psittacidae; genus Bolborhynchus; species Bolborhynchus lineola. The sequence goes on along the minus strand of JAOEHX010034658.1, from coordinate 9,255 downwards.
TTTCCACCTCACCCCATGAAAACTTCACATGAAAAAAGAGATATGGATGTAACCCATTTTCACCCTCTGACCCAAGCACAATTTGTCCACAGGTTGCACTGTGCATTGTCATCACTAACTAGATCTAAGCCAAAGCATTTTTTCTCTCCTTGGCTTCAGAACAAAATCGGACCGTAACTACTAATAGGTCGGTATCTGTGTTACTGTTGTGCTGAAATATGGGTAGCTATATTTGCATATCAGAAGCTTTTCTGAGATGACCTTGTAAAAACCTCAGGAGAGGCAGAGTGATGAAGATCTGGGAGATTTCTACAAGAAACATTTTGCTTCAACATAAAATATGAATCAAGCTCCAACTTAGTTATCAGCTCTCAGAGCTGTTCAGCCTCACTTGATGTTTAACATCTAGATTTAATGAATGTCTCTGGCAATGTGGACTACAAGTCAGGAAATATATAACAATTTTGGAAGCAAGAGACTGGAGGTTATTATATTTCGAAGATGAGAAGGAAAAGAGCATAATAAAACATTGAGCTTTTTGTCATGAAATGAGGGAGCAAGTATAACTAGGAATAGATGAATCCTTGGTTCAAAAGCATTAACTCCCAATCAGAACAGGATTCAGAAGTCTAATTGTGGAATAGAGAAACAATACACCCTGCACATAGAACAGAATCCTAGAATCAGAGAATAGAATCACAGAATAGTTATGGTTAATATTTAAGATCATCAAGATTAATATGGTTAATAGTTAAGATCATCAAGTTCCAACCCCCCTGCCATGGGTTATTCTGCTCCATTAAGAATAGGTTAGAGGTTTGTATTTTCAAAGCCCAGCACAGAGAGATGCTGAACATTTCTGGTTAGGCTAAAATATTTGAAGTAACCACTGGAGTCAGGAGTCTGAAAAAGATTGTACCTTTACCCCAAAACTGTGTTTTATGAGGTTCTATGGATGAAATCTAATGCAGATATTGCATTTTAGCAATGTATTTGGGGATGACAGATTTTCCCATGAGGACCTCTTGACAGTTCAGGTCATTCAACAAAGATATTTGTGAAACCTCCAAATCACAAAGCCAAAACTTGCATGCAATTTCAAAGAGGAAAATCACTTCTTTTACTATTCTTCCTGCATAGAAGCTGAATAACCAGACTCTAAAAGCCTAATAACCAGAATCTTTTGAGGTCTGGTTATTAAGGATTAATTTGCACTGTTAAACTTAAGTAATTTCACTTTTAGTTTTGGGAGGTGTCATGCTTTCTCCCCAGAGCACCCTCATGTCCGTGAAACACTAGAAGGGAACAGAGCTCTGCCTTATGTTTATGAGGCTTGGTTGCAGGATGGCAAACTAATAACCACGTAAATTTCGGGTGAAATGTATTACCATTTTCTATGTTGAAGTGTGAAATCTCACCCTTGCACTTTAGCTACTGTAGGTTCTATTCTTCTAGAGCTTTCCATGTTCAGTTTGATTAGTTTGCCTTGGAATTCCTGATTGCACTTTAAACATTGCAAGCATTGTGATATTTGCCCCTCTGCAAGACAAACTTGACCTCTCTGAAGTGAAATAATAGGTAAAGAGACGGGTTTTGATGTGTGCTATGCAGATACCAGTGCAAGAGTTAACCTTGCAGGATCATCAACAGTCCAATTAATCAGAACCCTTTCAACTGGCAAGCATGCCATCATTTACCTATCTGTGAACTTCATATGAAGAGTTTAAGATTTACCCTTAATGCAACTGATTCTGATTTTTGCTTAACCCTGAAAGGGTTGCATCAACCCCAAAAACTCATCAGACCATATCAGTCATTTCTGTAGTGCACTGTCCTGAGAAACACACATGTCATATCATTGTGAGAATAACACTTAAACTAATATAAAAACCAGCTTATCAAATAGGAAAAATTACTGAAAAGGGAAGTTACAGGGCTTTAATTATCATGCTGAAGCAATTCAGAAAGTATTGTTTACAACATTCATTATTGTGATGCAGGTAAATCAAAACGAATTAAGAACCGGGTGATTAAATATTCCCCCCCCTACATTTCAAGTATTATTGACTCAGGAGTGGATTTCTTGGTTCCATTTTGGCAGTTTATACAGGCTGACACATCACATCCATTATTTTTTTTTGTGTGTGAATTATAACAACTCTGACTGACTGCCTGCTCTGTAAGGTAATGGATGTAGACAAAGGCTGCCTAAGGTAGAATACTTTATTAGGTCAATTAATATACCGGCAGCATCTTGTTCTTGGGTTAATCATTGGACTGAACCTTTACTTTGCATTCAAATGTGGGCACAGCCATAAAAATGACTCAGGAAAATGACATTTCAGTCACCTACGTTTATTCTCTTCCCATGACTTACACATCACATTTACTCAGTTTGTAAGTCATAACTTGATTTCCCAGCTGTCAAAACATCATGCTCAACCTGACATCAAAAACCAATCCACCTGTGCTCTCTCTCCATCTGCACATCACTAACACCAGTCATAATTCAGAAACTGCAATTAAACTGATGATGTGGCTTTAGGGGCTTTTTTTTTTGGTTTGATGTTGAGGTTTTTTGGATGATGCACAAAGCAGAATATCATCCACCCTGCTCTCCCATAGGACTACTAATTGTATTAATTCGTATTGTCTCTAACTGCCCTATTATTCATACAAGAAAGAGTTTGTTCTGGGGTTTGGAACCATCATTTCACAGCTTTCCTTTTTCAAAGGGTAGAGAAGAGTGAGAGACCTTTCTGTCTGAAGGGAAGATAAAAAAGCCATGTAAGCTAAATTATAATGTTTTTGAGAGAGCAAATGTCAACAACCTGGACATGGATAAATTTAGACAAGGAATTTCCCCATAGGATTACCTGCCACCTGCTGAAGCAGAAGGGGAAGCCTTTTAAATGATGCTCTGTGCAGTTATCCAAGTAATTTTGTGATGTGGTGCCTTAGATATTGGACTGAACTTAACTCAGAAAGGTTAAAGTCTGCAAAAGGTGCCCTAAGAAGTGGGTTGATACAGACAGGTTCTTGGCAAAATTCTGATGTTTCTCTGGTATAATGTGAGTGTAATTCTGCTGAAGCAGTGTACGCTGTTAGACTGCAGACAATCCCAAACAGTGGAATACGCCTTTGTAAACAACAAATGAAATTAATAGCCTTAGAAATTTGGGGGTTTTTTGGTTTGCTTCTGGGTTTGGTTTTTTTTCTCTCAGTGAACTTGTAGAAAGCACAGAGGGCATTGAAAACTTGCAGTGAGTCCCATTAAAGAGAAGCCAAACTTCACCAGTGATTGCTGTCTCTCAGCATCTGAACTACTGCAATTACTTTGTATTCTCAAAGTGTTCAGGAAAGCACTGTAGATACCTCTGCACTTTACAAATTGGTAAATTGCAACATTTTTATGGAAATCACTTTACCAAAACTACATCTATTGGCCCAGAGGGCTTCTTATCTGAAAGAAATGAGCCAATTTTGACTCAATACCTCAGACGAATAAATTAATTCTCACAATTTTATTCCATAGAGTAAAATGAGCCACAATATATTTAAGTTTAAAACAAATGTTTTGGAAGTACTTCCTCAAATATGTAAATCTTATACTACTATAGAAGCATTTCCTTCAGAATGGCACATATTGTTATCTGGAATCTTCATTATCCATCTCTGTTCAAATATTACACAAGATTTATAGCCTCTGTGTTTCGTATCAAGCTGCTAATCAGAAAGTTTAAATCAATATTTCAGATTGTTAAGTACCTTTGGAGAACAGCTTTATAGTGACAAAGGTAGCACAGCAGAACAGCCTGATCCTGCATTTTTACCTGACCACCAAACTAAACTTGGAAACCGACACAAGAACAGCAAACTAAGTGTTGTAGCCTCCAAGTATGGCTGCAATACAGAACCCTTTAGAGTAAAATAGAGAAATGGCAGCTTGTGGACTGTGAATAGAGGGAACATCACTTCATATAAAAGATAAACTTGTAATTTTTTCTTTCTGCATTGCCCTTGGGTCATGCAAAGGTATCCACTAACGCAAGACCTACCAGAGAGGTTGAAAAAGTCCATTTCTAGGACAGGAAAAAGATTTCCAGCTCTTCATTGCAGGGAGATGTAAGGAATTCTAGTTACACCAAAAATAGCAGTCAAGGGTTTTGCCACTGTGCAGCAGAAGATGCAAAAGGAATTATACATATATGAACTACTTTTTGTGTAGTTTCACTACCTTCCCCAGCAAATATTCATATCCGTTTTGAGATCTTCCCATTTCATTTTCAGCAGAATTGACCATTTTTAATCAGATTATTGGCCTACCTCGTCTAAAATCCTGTCTTGGAGAAGGGTTTCTTTTAGGAAGGGATAGAGAACATCCAATGATGAAATTTCACCTCCAACAGGAAGAAGTCTTTTTCTGATCCACTTGTCACCACTTCAGTCTCCATTCCTACTCACACTGAAGTCAAATGTTTTGCTGTTTATTTCACCATGATCAAAGCTGGGTAACAGCAAGGTGAGGAAATTAAAGCAATTCTCCACTGTAAATGCAAGCATCCCAATTATCCTCAGTTCTTCCTTTGAACAAAATGGGCAGTCGGAGCAGAGTTACACCTGTAGCCCAGTAATAATTCCTAGCATCTTTTCCTTAGAAGAGTGCTTTACAAAAGCTGTATGATGTTCAATTCAGACCTGTTCCAAAGAGGAAAGGAAGACACAAAAAGTCACCTCAGACTAGCATGGGCTTCCTGCATCAAGGAAGTTATTCCTGGTTGAGGAAAAAAGTTATTGCATTCATTTATTCATTCTGGCATTTCCAAAGGAAGAAAAAAAACCCCAACATCCAACACCTGTAAATTCCGGTCTCCACAGAAGTCTGGGGTATTTCTTTGGCAGATTCTGTCTAAAGGGCTTAGTCTTTCACTTTTGTTATTGAGAAGACTCTAGACCAAATGCTGAAGCTGGGTTGAAGTGAGCTCCAACACCTAGGACATACAGCTCGCGTCCAGAGGGGAATGTAACATGTCCCTCAATTTTACTTACAGGCAAAGAAATTCTGCAAGAAGTAACAGGGGAATGAATGAGAAAACCAAAAAGCCCAAGGCAATTATTTCAAATTAAACATGACTTTAAACTTGCCACAGAATCATCTCCTTTCAGGGCATTCTCCATATTTGTCAGTATGTACGTCAGTAGCATCTAGGGACTACCTTCAAGATAAGTAAGTCCTATTACTGTAGGTAGGAAAAGAGGTATTATCCCCATTAGGCAGTCAAGAACTCAGGCACACAAAAATTCATGACAGCTTTAGGCCCTGGATTCAGTAAGGGCAGAAGGGCAACCACTGCACTTCAAATGCAACTGTGTTCTGGTAGAGCCTTTCTCTCTCTTCATTTCCTGCAGACACAGCCTAGGATACATGACATGTCAAATCCCACAAAATCTAGTTTGTACAATGGCCCAGGTGTCAGCACCACAATTGTGAGGCAAGCCCAAAACTTTTGGATGCTTTTTCTCTCATGAAGAAGTTTCCAGCCTGATGTGATGTGGATATTTATTTCTTTAAGCATGATTTAATGTATTAAATTTGAAAGTGGTAAAACATTTTAAACTGCTTAAAACAAGCCATTTATGATGGCAATTGTTTTTTAACATGAATAGAGTTATAATGCTACAAAAAAACCCAACTATAAACCAGAAATGCCAACTTAATCTCATAAAAATTAGTCTAACAACTGGGTTTTTTAGACCCAGAGTTTGCTGAAGAACTGACATTAAGTACGCTACGAAACAAACCCACTGTGTAATTAGTGACTAAAAGCTTTCAGAAATGACATCTACCTCCAAGTAAAACATTTTTCACCTGTCTTATTATGTGTGGGAGAATGCAAGATGAATGAAAAAGTAGCTTTTCACTTTTCTCTTCGTTTTCCAAATGTAATTGTTGTCATGTGGTAAGAAGACAGTTATTGGACAGTGATCTTCAACCGCTCTTTTAAGTAGAGCTGCTCAGGAAGAACACTGCTGTGCTGACACAGCAAGTTTTCTATTTTTGCCATGGAATAATTATTGGTAATACTAGAGTACCCAGCCAAAGATCTTTTTGTCCTATAGAGTGAATAGCACCAGAGCAAAGCTTTCTGCTCCCAGAGGGCTTAGAGTTAAAGGAGAAGACAGGAGACAATGGAGAGATCTGAATGACCCACTTCTGGGGTCTTAACAAGCACTACTTTACTGCAGGAAGTGGAAAATCCTGTCTGAACTGCGGCTGTTCAGACAGAGGCTCTGACAGAGCCAGTGCTGGGAGCTTTATTTCAATATGAAATGATGTTTGAAAGACAGAGCAATGGGAACCAGTCTGAGTACTCTTTACAAATGAGGAAATGTAGTGAATGCTTTTTACAGTGAGAAGTGGGACCCAAGTGTCTGTCACAGCAGTGAAGACAGACAGTGTCCCAGTGTACGGAAATACCGTCTGCAGCTGCATCATGCATGCACGTCCTCAGGGCAATATGTGTATGTCAAAGCTAGAGAAAAGAAGCCTCAAACAAAAGGTGCTGGGATGAGAAATTGGAGTTGCTTACGTGAATAGGAAAGGCAATATCTTAACAAGGAGAATTTAAGAGGTATTGTTGTTCCCTAAAAGTGAGAATCCGAGGAGTGATCTGTGCTGAAGGTGATGTCTGATACCAGCCAGAACAGTGGGCACTATGATAGCAGTGGTATTGACAAACGAGGCATTGAAGCACTGAGACTGTTAGTGAACAGAGGCAAGCTGAGATTTTGCCTTGGACTATGGCCTGATCTGCAGCAGAGTCCTGCAATGCGCAGTAATCACCCATGCAGAGGCAACAGGTGAAATTCTACTTGTGAATGAGAGCATGCAGGGAAATGGGCAGAAGGGGAAGAGAAAGAGACCATAGACAGGGAAGCTCAGAACCCCACACAATTCTGCATGGGGAGAGGAAGATGCTGGGAATAACCCAGCATAGCGCATAAGAAAAAGTGACCTGCCACCAGAAAAATCATGAGCATGAGGCTGAAGGTGGGTCTGACGTGTCTTGGGCTGGCAGTGATCTAATCACTGGAACACCCTTACGCCTGCACAGGCTAGGATGTCATCTCAGAATGGACGAACTATTGGTGTCTGTGGAGGAGGTGTGAAAAACGAAGCTCAGTTGCTGTCTACCATCCAGTGCCTTGGTGGTTCCTGCAATCATATCAGATGAGGGCAGTAGGGACTTTCTATTACATTTGTAACAGGTGATATGCCTAATAAGTGCAACTTCAGTACATTAATGAAATTGTGCTCCCACTAGGGTGGCTATCAGAGCGCTGACTTTCCTACTATACTTACCACCCATGATAATTTGCTTGAGCCATTAATCAAGAATGCTCCCTTGAACTCACTGGGCACAAGCCAGTACATCTAAAGCTGCTAGAAAAGCCAAAATTGCTATTTTTTCGTATGATTTCTTAACCTAGGATTTTTTTATTTCTTCATTGAAGCCACTAGCAAAGCTTGATTCAGCACCCATGAGAAGATAATCAGACTCCTTTCAATAAAACATGTGCTTCAGAGTATTGAATGTCGTTATACACCAGCATTATAGGGCCTGAAGAAATCACTGTAGAGAGTGCATTAAGGTATGTGTGTATGAAGCGACTGCCACACATTGCCTTGTAGTATCAGGCCATGTGGTGTCTATCAATCTGCATCCCAAAGACAATCCTCTCTGTGCCTCCCACACTTTCTGCCTCACATCAATTTTGTGGGAGTGTAATTTCAATGAGATATTGTCATTCCTCTGCTTTCTACATTCTCTCTGTGACTACTCCTCATGGAACAGGCAGCAAGTTCAAGCTAACAGTGACTGTGGCAGAAATTCAGCTCCTAAAAAGGCAGAAATGAGGTAAGGAGGATGAAAGAGAAAATGAGGTTTCATGACACATTTTAAACTACTGATGTAATTTACATTTGAAGCTATTTGGAACAGATCCATCTGGATTTGTTGGCAGATTTATGTACAAAATACAAGCATCTGCACGTTTGTTTTTTTTAATTCCAAAGCATTATATTGGAAATATCCCTGCGGATATCCAATGTTTCTGTTTGCTAAAATCAAGTCAGTAAAAAAAAAAAAATCCATAATATTTTCAGTAAACATTAGGAAAAAACCCAACACAGAAAATAAAAATAAAGAAATAACAACAATATCGACTTTTTTTTTTTTTTTCTTATTCTTTATTTTTTTCCCTTGTAAAGGATCATTTTGGAGCAAGAATCACTAATGAAAATTTCCAAGTAGCTCTAATACTCTAGATTTATTTTCAGGTATGATAATAATCTTTTGAGAAATAGAAGATAGAGGTTTGGGTCTAATTTGCAAGTGTGCTCATCAAGAATAGTCCCAGTGAACCAAATGGAAAAATCTTTGACTAAATCAGAATTATAATACCTTTTATTTCATTTGTTAACTAAGGTTCAAGTTAAGGCTTCAGGTTCACTGAAGCCACTAGTGAAATTTTCATCAGCACCCAGGGGAAGATAATCAAAGTCTTTTCCATTAAGAAGGTCTTTTAGGCTATAGAGTATCTTTATGAAATTCCTATCTTGGCTTGCTCACTATCCACCTACAGTATATTGCCTGGAGAGTTTAAATTCGATTGTATTATTCTTTATGGAATGATGTGCCTCTGGCTTGAATCTACAGAGGCAGAAGGAAAGAGCAAGAAAGAGCAAGCTTTTGTGTGATTACTATCTTGATACTGGACCGCACAAAGGAAGCAGGCAGAGTAGCTCAGTGACTGTACACTGTGACAACTGTTTCCTTGCACAGGACTGAGGTCTGGAAATCTTTTTTCCCTCTTAGAAGGAGACTATTTCTAGGACATGAGTGCCAGCCCTGATTCCTGCTAAGCACCATCACGACACCTTTTTGGGAAGAGGGTAGTTGAAAAGCAAGGCTCTCAGGATGCTTCCCCAGGGCACTGGCAGCTTGCTGGATGCTCACCCTCCCAGCAGTATGTGGACTGACCCAAGACAGCATCCCACAGGCCTTGCCACACTTCCCAGCACCACCAGGCCATTTTCAGACCTTCGGTGATACAACTCCTGCATGGAAAGGAGGTGTAATTCATCCCATCAATCCCTCCCTGCTGAGGTAAGTTTTTTCTGTGTGGTCTGCTCCTCAGTTTTTCCCCAGTCTGGTTTTAAATGAGCCAAAACAGAAGTATGTGCTCCCCCAG
>JAOEHX010034653.1:0-11892 GCA_025448015.1 Bolborhynchus lineola | reverse complement strand
GATCTTTAGTAACTCAAGCAGTGACTTTCTAAAAACTTTGTTGGGATTTTTTACCCTCATTATTAATGAAGATTTCTGAGTAAAATGTATCATGAGAAAAACTAAACAGGATAATTATCTCATTAACGTACTACAATTGTGATACAATAGAGAAGATAAATTGTTGCTTACCAGCTTCAATGCATTCTGGGGTCAAACAGTACTGCTGCTTCTGCTGAAACTTTATAATACCTTGGCTAACTGCAAAATGGAAAACCATTATGAGATCATTTGCAGTGAATTTTGACCATCACAGACAAATGTTGCATACTTGATCATTCAAACGTCCATGCAAGCTCTGGCCCCAACGCATCTCTGACTACATTGCTTAAAAACAGTTACAATGCATATTAAGTAAATACTGCACCATGTAACAAAAACTTTTGCCCTACTGTGCCTCATTTCTCTGCCTTTGCTTGTACGCAAGATGGAGCAAGGGCTGTCTCTCAGCATATGGTTTGCACAGCACCTGGCACAATATTTCAGCCTTACTCAGTGACACAATGCAGACAATCATTGTCACTACCATCCTTCAGAGATGCAACTTCCATAGCTGGCAGTGCAACATGGAGTGATGTAGCCACCTTCCGCAGGGTATCTACAGCTCCTCCTGAGCTATGGGGCTCACACTACCTGGCAGCACCATGCTGCACAGCCCCACCAGCATAACCCAGAACCAACAGAATGCTTTCAGGGTCCCCTTATTCCAGCCTGGAATCCACCAGTTAGCAATGGACATAGGGATAGCTGTGGTTTATAAAGGACAGCACAGTTTCTGTCTGAATTGTCTCCAAATGTATTGTAACTGCATTTACTTCCAAAACCTTTGTTGATGAGAACTATGAAACTGTCAGTTAATTTTGTCCATTGTTTAAAAATTTGTATTACAGCTGCCACAGAAACTTAACTGCAGGCACTGTTGTCAGGCAGCAAATATGCAGATAATTGATACTTTGGATGAGGATGTGAGAATCCCAAGGGGTACATGAAATAAGACTTAGTAGACATGTTCAGTAGACAAAGAAAGGTCTAATTATATTAATTATATTAATAACTTGGTCCATGGCAAAAATAAAAAAAATAAATTAAAAACAACAACAGCATATATCAAGGTATCATAATTTCACCAGCACTGATAATTATAAAGCAGTTTCTCCTGTGGTTATATACTGCTCAAAAGGGATAGGAAAATGTGAAATGGTATTTCAGCACAGGAAAATTTTACTATAAAAAAAACAAAGTAAGAGTTTGATCTCTTCCAGTCTCATAGCTTTAATGACAATTAATGACAGAAATGGCTGGATTACAATCAGATTTACTCAGAAACTGAGAAAGTAAAACTATTTATGGATAACTTTATTGAGGCTTGTATGAACACAGTGAAACCCCATTTGTTAGTAAGAAATACATGAGATTTTGAAGCATATAAAGATTGAAGAATAGTAAAAAATAAGAGAAGTGAGGGTCTCCAAAATATGATTTTGAGCCACATGAATAATGGATAATAGGCCTATTAATTAAGTGTTGTTCTCCTCCCAACTTGCCTTGTCCCTTTTTCAAAGTTAGTCTTTTACAGCCCATCCAGGTCTTGAAAATTTGCTAGATTTTTTTTCTTGACAAAGCAGAGAAAGGAGGGGAAATCCCAGACACCATTTAATTCTTTTGCACTTAGTGGGAAGTGAGGGAGAACGAAAAAGAATCAGTAGAGAATCTGAAGTAGCCCTCATAGTTTTGATACTTATCAATAAAAGCAAAATACCATTTCAACTGGTTTTGTTCCATTTACAGCATCACCATTAGAGCAAATTAAAAACAATTCTTTGGCAGTAACATTTACCTTTCAATGAGCAGCTAACATTGATTGAAAATTTTGACTTGGTTTTGTTCTTGTACCTTTTTGTTGCTGTTAAGAGAACTAACCAATACATTATTATCTACAGTTGTTATAACACTCAGTGTCCCAGCTTCTTTCTTTATAAACCTGTTTCCAGATTCTTAAGCAAATACCTATTGTAGTTAAGTTCCCCTAAAAAGTCTGGGAAGAGGAAACACCAATATGCAGAAGCAAATAGTGCAGATGCTCCTATAATCTGAGAAAATCAGAGTCTACCAAGTCAGGAAGAGAGGCTACCGAATTGAAGTTCAAAGTTTCTTGACTTCTTTCCTGCCCAGGGTACCTGGAGAATGAACTGCTTCCTTTTGCTCTGACCCCGGCTCCCAAGCAGGAGGTGGCTTCTCTTCTGCTACAGCCCACACCACCATCCAGAGAGCTACAGGCAGGACTCAGCCTGACACCAAGTGACTCCTCTGGTAGCTGCCTGCTGGAGTCACAGTACGGCTACAGCTGGAAAGACTGAGCAACAGTAAATAAAAATACATAATTCTCTCAGATTCTTTCTTAAGAGTTGAAGGAACTCTTGAGAAGAAAAACAAGAGAAGCAGGAGAAGGCTACACGCTGTTCCCCAGTCTGGGAAATTGAAGGGAAATCATTTCAGGTATACCAGAAACAGCAAGTTTTGTAAATTAAATGAAAACTGAAGAAGTCATTTTGAGGTGCCTGAAATATTTCACATGACCAGTAATAACAGTCTCCTTTTCTGCAGCTTAACAAATCTAAAAAAAGAGTTAAACTCAAACTTACAAACAAAACACAGTGTCAAAATGAAACTCTGAAACATTGCATTGACAAAATGTTGAGCCAAAACAATTTGACTTTTTTCCTTTATTCTTTTGGTTGAAAACCTTGGACAATTCCCAAACAAATACTACAAACATTTTTGTTGACCGACAGCCAGCATTTTTATTTTCTTAGCAGTCATGCCAATGAAAATTCTGACACTGGCTATGGAATAGACCTCAGCACACTTAAACTATGTCAAAGAATTAATATATTTGCTTGAATTTTCACGTCTGGTCTATGGATAAAACAATTCTATCTCTGACAAACTATGCTCAGAGCTTTTGCTCTAGAACAGAAAAACACTAACTAATTGCAACCCTGGTGCTTTAAGTATTTTACATAGAACCTAGAATAATTTTCTCTGTTGTGATGATAAGTAAAACAGACCTTTTAAACAAGATCACAAAATTATAAAGCATTGGAGGGAATCAAAAGAATGGTTAGAGTTTAAATTCCCTCCACAGTCCAGGGAAATCTGTGTTGGTCCAAAGAAACAAAGAGTTGAGCTGAATTATTCTCCGACAGTGTCTGCCTCTGAAAGTTCTTACAAGATATAACACTGCTTTCTCTTCTTTTTTCTGCTTGGTGGCTCTGGGCTTGTTTATACTTCTTCACATCATTTTATAGGTGTAGAGGTATCTTTCCATGCGATACTCCAACAAAACCAATCTACAGATGATTCCAAATCCTGGAAAAGAAAAACTAATTCCTTCTCTAACACATTCAGTTACAGCTTATGAATCTGATCAAAATGTTTTAATCTTATCCTGGACCCACTCTTTTATGATTTTTGCAAAGCCGACTTTGCAATTCATCATAGAGGAAGAGAAAGATCTAAAAAATGTGCAAGCATATGCACTATTGAAGCCTTCTACAGGAACTTTAGTCAAGCCCTAAATGAAAACCAAATGAAGGAAAACCCAAAAGATTCCATGAAATGTGTGCACTACAGATTCATTTTCGGGAAACAGAGTATTATTTCACATTGGTCAAAATCTGTGCATTCGGAACTAGCATTAGTGACATGCATAGTTTCACCCGTTTCTCCCTGTTTTGTGAAAGAACTCAATTCTGGCTAGAACACATCCAACTGAGTATCCAAACATAAACTCAGCATTCAGAAAGTTACATGAGCTCACATTGCGTCCTCTACCTCTAGCGTTCCCACACCAAATCCTTCTCCTGACACATTTCCATTTCAGCATAAATATAAAATGAGAAGAAAAGAAGAAGAGACTGAGATTCTTATGAAAACAAACTGTGGAGCACAAACACTGGCATCAAGAAGCCAGGCTGGGGAGGGGTTACGTTGAGGTTAGCCTCAACCTTTTCACTTACCCAAGAAAAGCGCAGTGCCAAGCACAACAGTGCCACTCACAAAGATCCCAAGAGCAATCCGCGTGGCTTTGCTGGCTGCTCTCCTGGACTCAGGTACCGTCTCTCCTTCCATCAGGATGGCCTAGGATTTGCTTGCTCTCACAGAACTTTGGGTTTCCTCTGCTGCTGTAGTATCAGTATTTCAACTTTCACAAACTGCACCCATGAGCTCTCCTCCTCCTCTCTCCTATTTACAATTCCAGGTTTCTGTCACAAACCATTTCCTAGGCACTTCCTGCTCTCTGCAACTCAAAGGAAAATTGCGCATAAAACAGAAGCTGTCTCCTACGTTTTCCTCTGACCAGGAGGAGGAAAGGCGAGAGGTGACCACTGAGTGTACAGCCCTTGCTGCCTGTACAGCCAGTATGAGCCAATCCCTCAGCAGTTCCCCTTATCAAGGGCTCCGAACACGACGATTTCACAACGTTGCTGAACAGATGTTTTAGCTATTCAAACATATAGCTGTAAATCCTTTAAAATCAAAGCAGAATTGCTGACAACTTTTACGAACACAAAACTGATGGAAGGTTTCCTTTTTTTCCTCCTCGTGCTTATTTAAAATGACTAATTATCTGCTGTTTAAAGTTTTCTCCTCTTAAACTATTCCTGCTGCATCACTTGGCTTCACCAGAAGAGATAGCCACTCAGTGGGCAAACCCCTTTTTAAAGCTTCCGAGGAGCTCGTAGAATATCATGTAGCATTTTATTTTGGGAATTTGGTATGTGACACTGCATGCCAAAACTCACAGTCCTGCAGCACAAAGCAATAATCAGCACAACCTACACAACAGTGCTGCTTTAAAAGCTAGATTTTTTTTTTTTCCAGTCAAGTTATTTTAGTCCTTAATGATACATAATGAATCTTAGGAGGTGATCCTATGCTTCCAAGTCAAGTACTACTATGAGTTTAGTGGAAAGTATCTATTTGGCACTTCAAGTTGGTGGTGAATAATAATAATTAAAAAAAAAAAGAAAAAGCTTTATTAGTATGGATTTTTCAGGTTTTGGCTTAGACTTGATAATCATTTCAGGGTGAATTTGTCTGAGCTGTGACATACAGCCTTCTGAAGAGCTCTCACTGCCTCCAGAGCTGGACTCTCCTGTAACACATAAAGATGTAAGGAGAGATATTGCCATGCTCATGCTCCCATAACAGTTATGTGTTTGAGTTACTTCTGTTCAGATTTAGGAGGTCTTTTCTCAGCCCCCACCCATGTGATAAAAAAGAAGCGCAAGTAGAGAGAAGAAAGATATATATCACATGGTGCATATGATGGCAAAGTTGTCAGTTTAGAGCCTGAAAGTTTCTTCCGCCTGTGAGCCCCTGCACACAGGTTGTCCTTGATACCAGATGGGCATAAAGGGAAAAACCACCTCATCCAGAACAGTTTGAAGGTCCTGAAACCCTCACTCCTCAAACCCTTGTACAGCCCAGCTGTGGTCCTGCAAATAAAATGCCCTCATTTCTTATTCTTGTCCTTCTTTGCCAGCAAGCTCCAGGAGGGAATTCTTATCCCTACTTGGCACAAAACAGTAAAAAAGCATTTGTTTATTTTCACCTGCCTACTTTTCCCACATTTAAACCATAATCTTTGACATCCATCTGCTGAAGAAAGAGGGAAAAAAGTGTCATGAAACCAAGGGGACCATGTACTTTCCAGCACAAGAGTTCCCACTCATGCATGAATGACTCCATGGATGTGAGCAGATCCCTGCAATAAATAATCTTTAGCACAAGAGTAGCACAAGTTTGAGAAGGTATTTAAGTGACACTGGCGCTATTCAGTCTTTATATCAGGAATTACTAGAAGTCTCGAGGGGACTGCCAAAAGGGCAGGGTATTGACACAGAAAATGCATGGACATGCTGTGCTCTCAACACTGAATCAACTTTGCCCATAATCTGAATGCTGAGTAAATCTCAAAACAACCACCTGACAAGCATTTGCTCTTGGTTGCATGATGGTTTTCCTTCTATGTCAGTATTGAACCACTGACAGTACAAATGCTGAACAGTTCTTAGACATGTGTACTGTCCATCATCTTCATATGCCTCCAACCAGCATTAAATGATCACATCCTTACTCAAATTGTCCTATATTTTATAACTTAAAATCTTACTCCCTAGAGAAGTGCTACCATCTACTGAATATCATGCTGTTAGCATTTCACTAACAGCATTTTGCTTTCAAGGTGCCATCTCTTTCTAGGACAACATCAGGCCAGAAACCAAGAACAGCTTTCAACAGTGTAAAGCAACAACCAGTTATTTCATTTGGGAAAATTGCAGGGGGGAAGAGGGAAAAGGAAGACAGGGAAGATTAGAGGGAGAGGCTGGACAATTCAGTCCCCTCTCTTGCACAGCCAAAGAGAAGGTGAGGGCTACGGGAATATGTAGGTATTCCAATAAGAACTAGCAAGCTCCAACTACAGGACTTCTCTGGAAGGTCAGCCCCAAGCAGCACATGATCTGTCTGGCAAGAAAATCACAAACCAACTGCCAGAAGCAGTATGACTTATCTGTGTTTGTGGCCTTATTTACATTGTGGCATAGTATAAGAGTCCTTCCCTGTGGCCGTAGAAACTGGCTGTAGTCACTCATCTTGGTTTCTCCAGCATGTACAAAGCTATGAAATCAGGACTAAAACACAAACAGCTGCAGAGGTCCATTTCTTGCAGTATCTGTAAAGGTGCACAGAGCACATGTGAACCAGCTTCTGATACTGCTGATCAGTAACAGAAGTTTGTGGAATTTGATACGTGTTTCTGATGAGTGTGGTAGGATTTGGTTGCCTTGCTTATAATAACTCCTGCAGCTCTTTGGCAGGTACACAATACATGGCCACACTTACTGTTGGAAAGGCTAACAGCACTTCTGGCTATTTTTGCCCAGTAAGGCACTTAACGAAGCTAGGCAAAGATTCTGTTAAATATTCATAAAAACTGAATAGTCATAAGAGGGGGAAAAAAAGCAATAATTAATTGCAACATGTTCTAAATCACTCTTTGCTCACTCAGTATTGCCTCTGATCAAGTTGCCGCTCAAACAATGGGATCATTCTGGCACTTAAAACAATGGCAGGACAATGCACACATATTTCCACCCCAACCCATATGCAAGAGCTGGCAAATCCTCTGGAACATGTGCTGGGCTGAACCACAGCAAGAGTATCTCAGCTTCTAGAAGAAGTCTGTCTACATATGTAAGTGTGGGTGCATGCATGTGAACATTCACTCACAAATACAAGCATGTGTGTATGACCTTGCTCTTTCACAGGCAAATACAGTTCTTACTTCCAAGCATTATGCCAGAGTTAGGCAAAAGCACTTGATCAGAGCCAAAATCAATAGTACTATGTCAACCTCTCCCCACATAAGGTGGTTCAAAGAAGTTCACATTTCTTGGTGTTTAATTATTCAGTAGACATACAACCCCCCAAGTTTTGCCTAGTTTTCACTGGCTACAATCAAAACTAGAGTTAAACAGGTGTTACGGGACTTCAGGAACAAAAAAACAGCCTGAGGTCAGCAAATGTTCAAGCCCAAGCCTGTTGAGAGACCTGCTTGCAAAGTTATGTGTTGTAAAACATTTTGTGTTTCTTGCATTTGACATTTTTACTTAAGCCCCTTTCTAACCATGGAATGATTAAGGCTGGAAAGGATCTTAAGGTCCTTTCTACCCCTAATCATTTTATGATTCTGTAAGTCTAACTTCAAAATGTTTTAAAACAATCAGTGATACTTTTCATGCAGACAGAAAAAACAGTTCAGTGTTAAGCATAAAAATCAAATTAAGGCATGTAAAACATACTGGGTTACACAATACATTAGTTACAGAAGACACTTCCTCAGAGAAGTTGTCATGCTGCACATTAAGTACTTGCCCTATGCGGGAGGCAACTGACAGCTTACCTTAGAGAAATTAGTTGAGCTTGGTGGAAGCAGTTCAGAATCAAAGCATCACAGGTCTGATGATGTCCTATGAGCACTTACAGCAGCTCATGGCAAAAGGAAGAATTTAGCCACTACCCACTGCTGGTGGCACAGCTATCAGATACAGCTTGAGTGGCTTCAGCAGAAAATCAGAGATATATGCTAGCTTTATTGAAAGAGATTAATAAGCATGAGCTTAATACAGCTTGACCATTTGCAAAGGCTGAATTCCATTTCAAGTCTTCCATTATGGGGCCTTGAACTTTTTTTCAAACAATGCAGCTGTTTTTAGCCAGAATTGGCCAACTGGGCTTCACTTACACAGTGTGCTCGAGAAAAACCCAGCATGTTGCATTTGAAGACAGCTTAACCATTTGTCCTCAAACCTCTAGATCTTATAAATGATGCTCTCTTTGCCACAAACTCCCACAAATGTCCATGCTGCAGCCAACAGCAACCCTCTGGCACAAATCCATGTCCTTTTTTCATCTGACAGATACAGCTGGAAATAAATAACTCCATTGTTTTCTGCTGGTACAGCCACATCACAGAAGGTCTCTGCAGCTGTAAGAATGTGGGTCATTAATTAAGAGCCAATACAGAGCCAACAGGCCTTACAGCGCTCTGAACACTGCTGGTGGCAAGCTCTTCCACTATTATAACCACAACTGTGGAGAGGACAGCCTGCAAAGGAGGGAATTTTATTCTCCAGCACTTTATTCCCTAAATCAATTATTATTTTTCTTTTTTAATTCCAAGTAGGTTAAGCTGTTCTTATTACTCCAAGAAAAACTTGTTCCTGCTGTAGGAAACACTGCATTCTCTGACTAAAAGGTGCTCATATCTAACCCAAATAGCAACTCATTATGACAGCAAACATCTGGGATGATTAAATTTAAACCACTCAATTTTGCAAGCTTTTTTAGGGCTGCTCTTGAAAAAGCACTTTAATGAAACAATGCATATATTCTTGAGCAGAAAGAACTGCTTTAGGTCTTCCAGCAATTTCTCTTCAAGAAGCAGATTACATTATAGCTAAACACTACTTCTCCTAAAGGACACGTTCACACTATAACATGCGTGTCAGTCATCACATGCATCTGTAATCTCTGGAGTCCATGTCCAGTGTACATGCTGACATGGACTCTAAAGAGGCATGGTAAATGGGGATTAAGAAATATACAAAATAACCTGAGGTAACTCAGAGCAATTGGTTATGTTTCCTCCTATGATCTAACTGAAAAAGCACTGAAAGACATTGCTGGAAAATGTGACATTCCCAATGGCCAGAGCTGTAGGTGCAGGGGTGTAGATAGGATACTACTATCACATCTATCAATATTACATTAGGGCCACAGAGCTTTATCCACTTACTTTGCTCTGTCCCAGAGGTTCACTCACAACTGTCAAAGACTATTTATATGAACAGTGGAAGCAAGGAAGCTTGGTGTTCAGTGGGTTTGCATCTAATGGATGAATTTGCAGGTGTATAATAAGAAATATTAGAGTCAGGAATATCGTAGATGAGAATTTGAGAAGTCTGCTCAGGCCTTGGACAGGTCCACTAAGGATTGTCTGGACCAAAAGCTGTGGAGTGGGAGCTTCATGCAGTTTTAACCACATAGATAAAGCCCAAAGTCTGAGTCACACTTCAGCACAGGGAGGTTTAGAGGGTGCAGGGTGCTGAGGCCTCTTTAGACCTCTCCTATGAAGACAGGCTAAAAGAGTTGGGCTTGTTCAGCCTGGAGAAGAGAAGGCTGTGGGGGGACTTCAGGGCAGCTTCCAGTGCCTGAAAGGGCCAAAAAGAAAGCTGGAGAGGAACTTCTTACAAGGGCATGTAGGGATAAAGCAAAGCACAACGGCTTTAAACTGAAAGAGGGGAGATTCAGATTAGACATTACAAAGAAATTATTTACTGTGAGGGTAACAAGGCACTGGCACAGGTTGCCCAGAGAAGCTGTGGAAGCCCCATCCCTGGAAGTGTTCAAGGCTGGATGGGGCTTTAAGCAACTTAGTCTAATGGAAGGTGTCCCTGCCAATAGCAGGGGGGTTAGAACTGGATGGTCTTCATGGTCCCTTCCAACCCAAACCATTCTATGACTCTACATATTCACAGACATTTGGAAACAAAAGAGAAGGAGAGGTACCAGACCTGCATGTGGCTGCTCCAAAGATTCCCCCACTGTACTTCCCCATTCCTCAGAGGAGCATGACTGTCTCTGCAAAAGTAACATCTCCTGCCTACTCTCACACTTGGATCTCCAGCAACACAAATCTTCAAAAGCCTTTGTATCAGAAACAAGAGAACTTTTCACAGGGCAAAAAGTTCTTAGAATTTAATATATTTGAGCCCAAATTCCCTCTTGTCAAATCTGGTTGAAGTTAGCTGACAAGGTCCAGTGTTACTGAGCAAGGCTGGGCAGGAGGGATTGGGCACACAGTAAGGGAAAGCACAACTACATATCCTCTGTTTTCAGAGGAAACAGGCTGGCTAAAAAAATAAAACCAAAAAACCCCAACCTTGCTCTTCCAGGATATTGCTGCAACCAGTTTGGGATCTTTCTTAAGTTGTTTTATTTTGACGGATTTCACTCATGTGGATTCTTTCTCTTCTCCCTCATCTCAAAATGAGATCACAATTAACTTTGCACACAGGTAAAAGCCATAAAAAATACCACTTTAAATATGATGCCCTAAATAAAATGCCCATGACAACATGAGATTTATGGATGATATGTATATACCTCAGTGGAAGTATTTCTAGTTATTTCATGTTCTTGTCCCAGTCTTGGTGCTATTCTAGTGATTATGCCCATGTTTTAGAACAATGCACAGCAGCCCCTCTGGAGGGTTTAAATGCATTTGGTCAAGTTCCTGGGAAAGGGAAGGCAGATCAGGTCAGGTTTAAACCACAGCACCATCATCAAGACCAAACATTTGCTTTCCTGAAGTCACAGAAACCCTCGAGAACCAAACGGTTAAACACCAAATACAATAATCTTTACAAGCCAAATTGCTATGCCCCTGACAGCCTTTCCCTACAATTTCCAACATCTCTATTTAAAACAAAGCTCTTCTGTTTTGTTCCTCTACTGTCACAAGGCTATAGAACATACACTGATTTGTCACTGCCTTACATTTTATCCATTTATAACCAAACCTAATTAAAAACAAAACATGAGTAAAACTTGTGAACACTCTCATGGACTAATTACTGTACTCATATATATGATCCCCAAATTCAGTGCGAAATTTGAGATGAGTAGTGTACTGGTTGGGTACAGGATTTATTTAGGACCAATGAAAAACATGCAGCCATTTTCTTTTGTGACTTATCTGCATACACCAGAGTAGGAAACTAGGTGTTTTGGATTACTTGGTTTCTAGCATCAGAAGAAACTTGCATGAGGAGAGCACTCACACATCTGAAAGGGGCTTACGTAAAAATATCAAATATTGTTTCTGCTCTGAGCAGAATAATTCAAAAAAAAGATTCAACTTCTGTAAAAGGCAAAAATCAAACAGAAACGTAGCAATAAAGTTAAAATAGCATTAGAAAAAATGGCTGTAGCTTGTAAGGGGATCCAAAGACTCAAGGATGGTGCATTGCTGAAGACATTCACAACTTGGCCTTAGCCCTCACAGGCCAAAAGAAGTATAAGTGAAATAGTGAAAATTGAAACAGATGCTCTGACAAAGAGAGATGCAAGCCTGCAGCTGCTGAGAGGCTGCAGGATATAAAAGTCAGTGGCAGTACAGTGTCAATGTCTCTATCTACCCTGAGAAAAAAAGGAAAGGCAAAACAGACATCAGAATAAGGATTGCAGTACTGAGCTTTGTATCAAACACACCCAAATTACTTG
>JAOEHX010034652.1:0-35520 GCA_025448015.1 Bolborhynchus lineola | reverse complement strand
CAGGAAAAATAACGATTTCGCTCTCATATTAGCATTAAAGACTTTGTGAATGCACACACTTCATATTCGTGTGCCTTAAAGACCTAAAACTGAAATTTATTTTTCACTCATCCCTGAAACATGTTAAATCATTACAGGGCACTCAAACTCTAGATATTGGAAACTTGATAAGAGTTCTAACCCCTCTTTTGTTTCCAAACTGAAGGAAAGATCTTGAAAAGCAGCGCACTTTGAATGAAAGTAAATAAGATGTTCTGAGTAGTAAGCCAAAAAGGAAAGGACCTCTGTTCAGGAGGCCATGATAAGTGTAAGAGTAGCCCTTTTACTCCACCTTTCAGTGTTCATGGAAATTACATACAAGTAAATTGCATCAGTAGATCATCAAATAAAAATCAATGCAACAGCTACTGCTCCTGAGAATGGCTATAATCTTCTCTACAACTTCTATTGCTTGTAGAAAGTGAGACAGCAATTGTCTTACAAAGAAAATAAAAAGTTTGAACATCAGTAGGTTGTTTTGGTTTTGTATAAGGCCTGCATCTACATGTGGATCTGGTGCAGCCCAGACAGGTAGATTGGTGAGATTAACTCAGCGGTTTTCTTTCCATTACTATGGTATTACTGCTGGCTTACTGACTGTTGCCTCTACTTTATGGTAGTTGGAGAATGAACACACATACATACCACAAAACCCTGTACTGGCTCACTCATTAACATCACTTCCAATTTGCCTATTTCTACACCTGGACAGCAGAGTCCATCAAAGAGCAATTAAACATCTTAATCTGGTTTGAAGCCTAAACTCCTAGAAGTAGTGTCTAGTAGGAAGTTTAGTAAAATAAAGATGAAAAAATGTGAGTTATTCATACTGCGGGAATTTAGGCAAACATTGAAATTTTCACTGTGTTTAGTAACTGGACACAATAACTTCCAAATGAACAAGTGAGGAAGATCTCAATTCCTAAACTCAGAATACTCATTAAATTAAGTGTGCATAAAGTACATGAGAGTTGATGAAGTCTTTATAATAAGAAAACCTGTCAAATCTTCTAGTTTTTAGGGATTTAAGGAGTTTTATGTCTTTAGGCATTTTAACATTTTGATGTGGCATTTGTAGCTTTTGTATTACATTATCATTTAGCAATCAAGAAACTGCTTTACTGTCCTAATGATATCCCAAAAAGGGATAAAGAAATAAATCCCATCATTTACGTGAAGGGATATTTGACATAATTCCCTGCCTAAAGGTTGTCTTTCTCTGCTTTCCTCAGGACAGTTGCTAAATATCTCTGCTAAAGACAATTTACCCTGAGCAGTTTCTTGAGAATTTTACAGTTTAGTTTCTATGAGAAAATGTACCTTTACGAAAAAATCCCATAGCTCCATAGTAAAGCAGCTCATGGAGGACAAAGTAACCCTTATCTTGAAGATAGATGTCACACCAGAGACTGTATATTTCTCCTGCGGGGATTACTGTTTCTTGGGAATTCCTGGGCAATTTGGTAATATGAGCTTTCAGTGGCTTCATACACCACATAGATTGCAGCAGCTGAAGTCTTAACACCCTGGGCTTGCAAGGTGATGCTCCCTGTTGTATGGGCTAGAGTAACAAAGAATGGTTTCTTGTTTGATAAAAATTCCTAGTCCTTCACTATGACTCACTTTTTTGGTTGATTTTATTTCCTTCCTTCAAGCACACTCAATATACTCCACATTTTTATTTAAGTTGAAAAGAAAAATTCTGAGGCTTTGTTAAAATAGGAACTACATAACCCTTGCAGAGTGCTTAAAGGTCTGAAAATGAGGAATGTAATAGGAATTGACATAATATGTCACCAATATAAAGGCAAGAACACAGAGATTTGGAAGAAGATTAAAGAAATGTTCACAAATATCCCCTATATGCCCATATCCCACAAAGAAACTATGGACATAGCAAAGGACAAAGATGAATGAACAGAACTTGATTGCACAGGAAACCTCTTGTGGCCTCATTAAAATAATCTTTTTTTATTGATGCCATACCTTAAAAAAATAAAGTCCCCTCCAATTTCCCAGTTCACTTACATATTATGCACGTATTTAGAAAATAATAGGCAAAATCAGATTTGGCTAAGATTAAAGAAAAAAGATCTGACTACCAGTTTTTATCCAGTTCAGCAACCAGGTTAGGAAGTTTCTACCTACCAGGCATTTGAGAAAATCTTAAGCAATTTCAGAAAATTTCTTCAGGATAATGTGAATTCACAATTCTGTCTTTCCAAATTTTTGCTGGGAATTAGACCCCAATTGCCATGGAAGGGGTAACCCTGCACAACTCAGGAAAAAACAGAATGTTACGGAGTCTTTTTTTTTCAGCAAAAGAAATGCTCATTTGAGACTGCTTCTTGCTGGAAGCAGTTTAGCTTAAAAAGGAATGGTTTCAAGCATGTGCCAACATCTTTTCTTGTAAAAGCCTTCAGTTTCATAATCATGTAATTTAAACTTGAACAAGGGTCCAAAAGCTTTTAGGGGCTTGTGCAAATTGAACAAAATAATCTAGTGCTTGTCCATTATTAAATCACATCATTAACAACAATTTTACATACGCAGATTTAAATCAAATGAACAAGATAATGCTACATTTTACAGAAGCACTTAAAGGCCATTCAAATCCCAAGAAATGAAGCATCAACAGGATTAGCAAGTCTTTTCGTGTCCCAAAGAACAAATGTATCAGCTTCAGCAATATGAAAGCATTTGGCACTGAGAAAATAAAAGTTCGATGTCAAAATGCTCTATCACCATGGAAGGTAAGAATGGAAATTGTTGAATGAAAACAGAATAGATATTACTGAATTCATTTTTTCGATGCATGTAAGAAAAAAAATCCTAACAAAACCAACAAAATCCAAACCAACCAAAAAAATAAAACACCACAAGCAAAAAAAGAAACAAAACAAAAAAGCAACAAAAAAAAACCCAAACCCAACCAAAACCAACCAAACCAAACAAAAAAAACAACAGAAAAAAAATAATTTGATTTGACAGATGCTTTTGAAGATCTGAAAAGACCTCTGCAGATTGAAGTATTTGGAGAAAACACAGATAAAAAGTGTGGAACTTTCATGTATACTCAGTAAAAAAAAATTCAATGACTTTGCCTACAACACAGAGGCAGTGCATGAACTGGCAAGACAGTTATTGAAAAATTCAGTCCTTTAAAACAGTAGTGCAATTAAGTATTTTAAACAAGAAGATATAGAGTTCTATTATGTTTTAATAATGCATGCCTATGAAAAATATTCTCAGATTCCTAGGCTGAGTCTGGAAAATGTTGGAAAATCATAGGTTAATTCACTAAAGTGTGATAATACCCTCTACAAAACCAAATATGAATTTATATAACTGTGTATGACATAAGCAGTGAGCCAAATGGATTTAATGCGAGGGAGTCTGGTTGGGTTTTAAAAGCATTATAATAACATGCATCCTTTCCAGTTACTATTTTCTCAGTATTGGCCAAAAACCAGGGACGCTTCTAACACTAAAGATATCTCAGCCATAAGACAGATTCTGGCCACGAGGTAAAGTAATTAATATGCAACAATCCTTCAATATGAAACATTCAAAGGGATATAAGGATATTTGTAAGCAATACCAATACACATATTTGGATATCTAAAGGTTACAGAATAAACATTAAAACCAATCATGTTGATATTGTCACATTTCTGGAGGGTGTGCTCCTAGAAATAATCACCAGAGAAAAAAATGACACAGAGGATGTCAAAACCATAAGAATTTCTTATATCTAAGATTCAGGACAACAGCTGGAAAGTTTATGAGATTTGTCCACAGTTGTCAGCTGACCAAAATTATTGTAAGATGGCCACAAGTCATCCAATTTAAGTATTTATGGATGTTCATAAATGGATGATGATATAGACTACTATATTAAATAGTATAATGTCATTGATTTTTAGCCAGACATACTTTAACTTGCTGTCCTGCATGTAAAAAGGGCTTCAACCAGAATTTCTTCAGCCTGTTCCCTTAGCTAAATCAAATTACTATTCTTCCATACTTTCATAACAACAGGTAAGAAGCAAACACTGCAAAATAAAATGGCTAAAAAAAGACAGTATCTGTTGACAGAAAATTTTCCGTTCTGGTCGCTCAATGACTATGTTTAAGCAGAAATTTTATGCCTTCTTGCATGTGTTTCATTAAAATCATGTGCAGGCTATTCTCTTAACTTCACTGTTTGTCCAGACTTTTCTGTGCAATTAATATATTGCTCCAGGAGTGAGTTTGAAGAGTAACTGTTCTTTTAAAGCACTCACACCTAATTATATCCTGGCAATCATTTTCTGTTTGGGGAGATGGTGGCTTAAACTGCCTAAAAGCTAGAGGTTAGCAGTACTTGAGAGATTAGAAAGAGAAGTTTTACTAATTCTTTTTTGTTTTGTTTTGCTTTCCAAGTGTACTATACACAAAAGGAAGCTGCTACTATTAGTGGCTGAGAAGCAGAACTGTGACAAGAGAAAGTGAACTGGGACCTACCTTTCCTTTTCTCAGTCCACAGGTCTGCAGCTCAGGAGTGTTCTCTGCGCACTGAATTCCAAACGTGTTATATGAGAATAAGCCCAGTGGCCTTCAGCTGCTCTGCCTCTCAATATTTTGGTGCCAGCTTGTTAATTTTTATCTTCCCACAGCAACTGACAGTGGGAAAAATGTCTGTAAGATCTGACAGGAGAATACATTCACATTTTCCATGTTTTGACTCATCATTCTGAGGGAAATAAGGTAGATTTCCTTCAGGAAACAATGGAGTGATTCTGATCTTACTGCAAACTGTGATGTTGAGACCAATGCGAATCCTAAAATGCTTTGTTCTACAAGATATAATGAAGAGCAACTGTAATGAAAACCTTAATCCTTCAGTTCTCATCCCCTTTTCTTGCCTTTTCAAGCTTCAAATTTACCATTTATTCCTTCTGTCTTTTTTTCTCCTTAAATTCCAAGTTAACAATAGCTCTCTGTTCTGGCAAAATCGAGGTCATAGTGGGCTGAATCAGCTATACATTCTCTTATAATATAATTTTTCTTATGAATTGGGAGACAGATATATAGTGCATAGCAAGATTTTGAAACAATACATGGAAAACGGTTAAAAGTATGGATGAGCAGTGGCGCATAATATAAAGATGCTGCCAAATCCATTTGAGAACTACTAGCAGAATTTCTTCTGTTTTCTGTATCCAGACCAATTTACCATGATATTAATTTCCCCCATACTTTACATATTTATTTTTTATAGTCATATTGTTACTCTTTTCTTTATAGCTCGATGGACATGAGTTTCATTAGAGATAAGGAACAGAAAACTGTCAAGCCAAACCCATGGCTTAGTATTCTGCTGGTAACAGCACAGGAGAAAAATCAGAGAGTGGCGTATCAAATCAACCAGTGATTTTAACCCATTTCTACTTTCCCAGACTTTGTAGTGCCTTGCTTTGCTGGAAAACAATGAGCAGACTTTGTGAACACCAGCCTGGGAAAAGTAATTTGATAGACTTACCCTTGAATATAATTTTATGCTTTATTAATTCATTTTCTGTGCATTTTATTAACTGTATTTGGCAATATAGAATTGTGCTTGTATTCGGATTACCATCATCTTTTACACCAGCCATATTACTCAGTTGACTTATATGAAATCTATCATAGTTACCTTTTTATTACAGCTTAACCTAATCAATCCTTCTCAAAAACCTGATTTTGAAAGAATATTAGTATACCGTTTCCACCTGCTATCACATTTTCTCTTCCCATGTTAAATACAATGTGACTATTAGGAGGTAGCTATTTTATAACAGCATATCCATTTATTATACACTTAAGGTAAAATCCTCAGGGCCTGTTTTTCCTGCTTGCATTTTTTACAAAACTAAAAATCTCTTAATATGTGTAATGGTAGCTAAAATTGATTGCCAGCTTGAAGGAAGGGAGCTATGCCTTGTTGCAGTGTTAAAACATCACGTTTTAACAACAGAAAAAAGGCCTCCTTTTTGTTGTCTGATTTCAAACAGTACAGCCATCTTAAGATCATTTTATTACAGACTCCTGTGAGAGGTGATTCCATACTGAGGAGCTCAGAAGCAACTCAAACACCTACCCTGAAAACTCTTACACACTTATCACGGTTATAACCTTTACCATAAAACTACCCTAACGTTCTCTAAGTGCAAATGACATTCTTTGCTGGTTACAAATGAAAAGAGTGAAGCTTGAGAAATTACTTAATAAAGTTTAAGTTAAACTAAGTTTCCAAATATAAATGGCTATTTTCTTAATTCACCCATTCTGCCACCTATTCCTATTTTATCTCTTCTGTTAACAGGAAGACTAAAAAAAATAAAGTTTAGTTATCTTAAATGTGCTATTTCTTTACAAGCTCCTACTGTCTTCAGTGGCGTAGCACTATAGCATACAGGTTATGTAATAAAATTGATAGTATGTATTTAAAATGGATTTTTAGAAAAAAACATTTTACTGTAAAAATACTACCCCTTACATATTGGTCTACTGAAGAGAGTTTTAACATATTTAGTGGCAGTGGGAGTTATGTTCCATATCTTGCCATATTTCATATCCCCACAATGATTTTGATATGGGAAAAGCACTACAAATCTGACTGATGAAAACACTCAGGTTCCATTCCTCAGTGTAATTGGAACCAAAACTTACTGTTAAACAGCAAGTCAGGTTAACTGTCACTGATCACAGTCTTCGGTTATCTTCCCTGGGATATTGCTCCTGGCTAAGCTTTGAAATCATCCTGATTTTTCCTAGATCCTTTCATTAGGGTATAAGTTGAGCATGTTGTGTATTTTCAGGACCTACCCCTCAATGAAATACTTTTTCTTAGTATTTGTTTTTTTTAAAAAAAGGGAATCTTCTTGTCCAGAGATGGAGTAGCTCTACTCTTGAATGCCAAACATCATTTGGGGGGGCTATACTTCCTTTGATTCCCTGTCTTCCTTCATGAAAGATAAGGATCAAGGTATTGGGGTTTGGTTTTTTTATTATTATTTTTTTGCAAGATAAGAAGTTGCCTAATATTAAACCAAGGTATCATGGTTTATGTCATAATAAATACTTTGTATGTATAATACCTTAGAGTTCAGTCTAACTATATTCATAATCTAACTGCTGTATTGCTATCAGCAGAAAGAAGAAAAGGCATTTGATACAAGTAAATATATCAGGCTGGATCCATCAGCCCAGGAGGGGTAAGGCTGCTGCTGCTCCATGTCCCCAGGTCTACCTCTATCAATACTGAAGACATTCCCAGGAGGCATGTGCACAAAAGCACACATATACGCTACATATATACATGTAGACAAGGCTGTCCACACTGATCAGAAAGAAACTCTGAGTACCCACATGGACACAGACAACACCAGTGGCCTCATCCTGCTCCCCTCAATAAGCAGGGTGGAAGTCCACCAAGTGAGAAAACATATATGTATATATAAACAGCAACTCCATTAGTCCAAAAGATGCCTGGGCAGCTGCTCCCCATGACTCATGGGGATGGGTTTCACACCTGAATGCTGGAGGTGATGTCTCTCCTGGGACAGTGTGATGTCTTACCTGGGGAGGTGCGTGGACAAGGTTGTACTCAATTTGAATTCTCCTGCCACTGTGCACCCCTGTGCTCTTCTGGGCTTCTGCAGATGGGCTTTTGGCTGATGGCCCCTGGGGTGTGCCTAGAAGTAGCACAGCAGGGTACTATTTGAGCTTCCTTTCCTGCTGTTGTCTGTCTGTTCCTCTGTGGATGTGCAGATAAACTTTATCATATAATCCAACAGTATTGAAATGGAGCATATCCAGGTGAAAAGCTCTCCCAAAATCCTGTTTTTTAATGTTTTTATACCCCTTGTGCTAACTAAAATTATAAGCATCTCTTACATGTCCATTATGTTTCATAGCTAGTATGACTGATTTCAGTCCTTTCTTTCATTGTAACATAGCTGGATTGACTTTTACCGTGAAAGCAACGCAGTGCTTTGCAGTTTTGTTCTGTATCCAAAATCCTTGATTTCACTCAGTCAGGTATTCTAATTTCCTCCTGATCATATTTTACCATGACTTCTTGCGGAGGGGCAGAAAAGCTCCCCTTCAGCAGGGTGAGCAGCTGCTGACCTCATGCATGCTGCCAGCTAGAGCAGCCAGAGAAGCTTAGTCAGTGCAGGGGATATTAAAGAGCAATGACAGTGAATCTCCAGCAGGTGCTTTATGGAAGATCCATGCATTACCTAACATTCCTTTACAGCTTTAGGAAAGACCTTTTTGTATGTCCCAGAAGTGATTAGGATTCAATATTGCTGATGGATTTGGAAGTATAATAAAATAATAATGAGAATTAAGTCCTTCAAGTTCATCAAGTACTGAAGAACCCACTGCATCACACAATCTTCAATAGCTGGAAATTCTAATAATGACAGGTAGAAAATAAGTCCCAAGTATTTTTTCAAGGTGCTAAAGGCATTAACTAATCAATTCTCATATCTGATCTGGAAGAGGAAACATATACAGTTAGGTTAACTCAGATGATATCATACAAGTTGTAAAAATGATTATGTCATGAGTAAGATAGAGATCACCTTCTGCAAATTTATGCTTAATCTGTTTTCTCTCTTAAGGTAGAACACTATTTCTTGTATTGAATTCTAAATATTTTTGCTGATGAGTTGACTTTTTTTGTAGGGGACTTCAAATTTTGCCATCCACTGATACACAGAGCAGAATCATGGAAACATAAGAGTTTATATATCCAATGAAACCAGAGAGTGGTGAGACACGTAAGAAAAAATAAATATATGGGATCCATCAACAAGTGACTGTCTGTCTCTGATTTCTCATTCCTTAAATTTCTTTTCTTTGAAAGCATATTTGAATTTTGAGAAGTAAATACAGTACTATTACTTGCATCTTCAATAAATGCCATTCAAAATACTTTCAACTCCCACTTTTATGACCAGTACAGGCTGGTGTTCTTTTATTTTGTGTTTAAAGCTTCTTTAAGACCAAAATTATGTTCTCTCTGCCTGTAGACCTTTCATGGAGAAGAATTTCTTTATCTCTATTAAGGAAATCCCTTGTAGAACTAATAAAGATTTCATACTGATATAAATGTTAAGAGCCCAGAGGGAGAAATATTCCATGGGAAGTGATTATTATTTAGACAAACTCTGGCTATATCTGCATTAGCTGCATTATCTGTACATTGCAGCCCAACTTGAGCAGTTTTGTAGAACAAAGCAGCTGGTGCAGACAGACTACTGTGTCAAACGATTTTGTTTATTATAACATGGTGTTAAATTAGACTAATCTTAGTAGTTGAAGTGCATTAAGTGTGCATCTTCTGGTTTAATTACCTCTTAAAATAGTGCAACGCATGCAGCAGCAAAGCAGTGCAAGCAAGGACAATTTATAGGTTGACTTAAAAAGTAAGCTCCTCATCTGAGCTAAATGCTAAGGGCATCCTGTAGCTTATAAGAACTAACTTTAAGAAAGAAGTCCCCCCAGACTGTCTGTATTAGAACATACAATGAAGATTATTATCTGCAAAGAGAGACTAAGGACAGGATGGTCTGTACTATCAGCTTTTACTGGGTATAAAAAAGTATCAAAGTCAACATTTCATGGAAGACTTTTTTTCTTCTTTTTGTTTATGTCTGTCTACCATGCTCCTTACTTAGGTGCCTCTGGTAGATGTGTAAGAACTGAGGTGGACACCTCACCATTTTATTCCCAAGCCAAAATTACTGTGGAAGGATTAATGATGTGATTAAAACAATTTTACCATTGATTTCAAATCAAGTGTTTTGTAATGTCTTTAAATCAAGATTAGTGTCTACAGAAAGCAGAATAAAAGAAAAACAGATATAAAGATGACTTTAGAAGCAATGCAAATGCTCTGCAGTGACTGTACAGCTATTTTTATGTGTATGATTTAAAATATGCTGTTAAAAGGTTAAATTATGTACAACTCACATAATCTGACAAAGGCTCCAGTTTCCTAAATAGAGCAGCTCTGTCTTTTGTGAGTGTAGGCAAATCTTGGGGCAATAGATGTCCCTTTACAAGCTGCCTTATTTAAATCATGAAGTATCTAAAAAAGTAGCTCCCAAAGGCCTATTTTTCAAAACTAATGTTGGAAAATGTTCTGTTTTGAGGCACAGTAGCCTCTAGCTAAAAGCTTGTTGACTGGAACGCCTCAGCTAGAACTGTATAGTTAAGATACAGCTTTTCAGCTGGCTGGATTATGTCTTGCAATTGCTCTACTCGTATTATTTGAATTCATGTATGCATAATGTGAAACAGTTCTAGCTCTTTTGTGATGTCCCTGCTTTCTAACAGAGGCTTCAAAAAGCCAGGAGCAATTTTACTTATCACAAGCTGTCCTGCTGTCAAGTGCAAAATCAACAGAAGCAACAGTAATGGTGCTGTTGGTGTTCTCAAAAAAGCAATGTCTGCCCTCTTAACACCACTGTTATACTTCCTACTTGTGCCATTCTGTACCTTTTTGTTAGAATCAAAACTTTTCCTTTAATTATATATGCTTTAGGACCAATGATATTTCATTTAAGAAAGGTACTTCCTGTTGTCTAAAACACTGTCTTCTAGACACAAAATTTTTTGGTATAAGAGTTATTCTTGGTATTAGAAGTATTTAAGGGCTGTTTTAGTTCCAAAATACAGGGTGAACTTCTTCTCCTTTGAAGAAATCCTCTATTTTTGTTCAGTCTACACGTCTGTTCTCCTTGCTTCTCTTGCAGTAGACTCCCACACACGCAAACTCCTGCATGTTGGGGAACTCTTGAGTATTTAAAATAATACTATCTGACACTTTTGTCTGGTCTCTGAAAATAGCACTCATGAAATAAG
Source organism: Bolborhynchus lineola (assembly GCA_025448015.1). Taxonomy (NCBI): domain Eukaryota; kingdom Metazoa; phylum Chordata; class Aves; order Psittaciformes; family Psittacidae; genus Bolborhynchus; species Bolborhynchus lineola. The sequence goes on along the minus strand of JAOEHX010034652.1, from coordinate 24,579 downwards.
CTGCAATCTTTACTTCAGCATAGACTCTCTTGAAATGCAATTAGGCACATTTGTAAATCTACAAGGCTATTTCCTAAATAATATATCCTACAGAACATACAAATGAATATTTATATATATATATAAATATAGTTGTCATAATAATGGCAACTGCAGTAAGGCAATCTTTCAGGAGTAGTTAGAATATAGAAGACTGGCTGATAACACACATACATTCATGTACAGATAGCTCAGCCTTGAGCAAGTGTCGTATTTGCAAATAGCTAAAATAGAATTTTTAGCATCTCTACCAAATTTTCACACAGTTGCCTACTTGATTTGATTAGTCTTGTCTTAAGCTAAATTATAGTTTAAGCACTCTGAGTGATATGAATGTTTACTTTAACTCCCAACCCACAGTTTCAGGCAACCCTATTTCTTTTAACTTTTAAATATTTCCTTTAGAAATAAAAGTTATATGAAGTATCAAGGAAGAGAACATAAGAAAAAGATACTCTTTTCAAATAAACAAATACATTAACATGCTATTGTGGTTTAAGGAAAGTGTATTGGTAGGACAGACAATAACAGGCCTAAAAATGTATGAAAGGAGATGCTGGACCTCAATAGCAGTAATGATTTTGAAGCACCAATAGTAAATATTGACTGGAAAAGTGTTCTTGTCTCCACCGCTGTAAGTCTTTGCAAAAAGATTAGAAAAGCATATAAAAAATGACACAGCTATGAAGAATAGCTCTGAGGCAGCAGGATAGACTTGAAATTTTCTTAAAAGCCCATCTAACTGTTAAAGGAAGTGGATTTTTAACTCCTTTCTGCCTAGTTCAAGGCCATTGTAACATGCCACAAAATAGGACTATTCCTTCAGTTAGCGTTTTCAACGTTGTAGAACATTTTCCTTTGTGCTGATGAACCTGAAAGACTGTGATATAGCACAAGATATGTACAAATACAAACTGTATTAATATCAATTTTAATAAATATCTGATGTTTGAGAGTGAGGAAGAGGGAGCCAAACTCAGTGATTCCCAGTGACAGAAAAAGAGGCAATGGGCATGTATTTAAAAACTCCACCACTGCAAAACAAAAAATAAACAAAAAGACCCAAACAAAACAAAACACAACCAAAAAACCTGAAACACAAACACCTAAACCCCAAAAACTAAACTAAAAGAAAGAATCACAGGAAATTGCACCTGAATGTATTAAGAACACTTTTGTACTATGAAGGCCATCAAACACTGGAACCATCTGCCTAGAGAGTTTTCAGAATCTCCATTCTTAAAGATGTTCAGAAATCCTACTGGGTTTCCCAAAAACTCACAGAAGTTTTGGGCGACCTGCTGTAGCTGACCTGGCTTAAACACCAGATGATTTCCAGAGGTCCCATGCAACCAAAACAGTTCTGCAATTCAGCTAGTAGTTATTATAGGGAACAATCTCCCGGACAAAGATGGTACTGCAAGTTTGCTTACAGGTGTCCTGGCAAACGTCTGATAAAATGACTAGGAAAGTGGCTTTATGTCCTTTTTAATACTGTTAAGCACTCAGCCTGTCAGATCTATCAGGTCTGTAGCAATTTTAACCACATCTGTTCAGTCCTGCTTGCTAGAGCTCCAAAGCAGCAGTTTATAAATGATGCCATGGCATGAAACCCAAGAAAGAACATCTGCTTAGATTAAGCTGGAGCCATCCTACCACCCAAGAACACTTCTTCACAGTTTGTTCCATGACTTTAGGTATATTTGCAGGAATGTGTTCAGGCTGCAGCACTGACTGATATTTCCTCTACTTGTTTGCACTCTAAACAGCAGAAGAAAGATGGATGTTAAAGGAAGAAAAGTTACAGGATTATTTAAATGCTGCAATTTCAGTGATTTCCATGGAAGATTACTTGTACAGCTAAGGAATTGATCTCCAGACACATGCAGATTAACATCAAAGCAATGCTTTGTGGGATCTTGGCTCAAAATTCTGAATGTTAAATTGAAATGCAGTGTTCTGCAGGTACATTTATAACAAGACCTAATGAGGAATAACAAGGCTGAACTGACGAACTGTTTTTATTTTGTTCCACATGAATACATAGAGATCTTTCAAGAATAGTCATGCTGAACATGGCTTGTTTTGATTTAAAGGTAGTTCTAGATAATAAGGCCCCAAAGAGCGATATTTTCTTAAAGCAGAACTCCCCCCAGGGTGTCATTGCTAATTTGAGTGGGAAAAAATATGGCTATAAGAATGAACATGATGCAAGCATCCTTGATTTTGACAGTACAGTATTTGGACCAGTGTTTTCCCTTGCAGCTGACTGTCAGATAAACTTTACTCCAACGCTCAGCAGTGGCTTCATGTGACTCATAACTCCAGGCATTGTGATAGAAAAAGAGTATTTTCACTCAGAAGCCTTTGGCAGATTTAAAAGGAAAAGATTTCTTAATGTCCTGAAAAAAGTCACTATTCTTAAATTTCATGTGCATAGATGTACAAGTTCACATTATATCCACCAAGCTGGAAGCATCTTGGAATATCCTAATGAAAGACATGTAATTTTGTTAAGTAGGAACAGAAATTTTTATACAAATCTGATGTGGTCCCTTGCAGTTTGAAAGTTACTAAACTGTTTATTTCTGCTCAAAAAACAACTCTGTATTATGTTGTGTAGATAGCACAAGCCTCTGAGCTGACTGTAACTTTGTGGTGGATCTGCCTAATATTTTCTCATTACAAGTCCTCCGAAGAAAAGGCTTTTAAGCTCAAAAGCCAAATCTCATTAGACTGTGAAGTGGGTGGAAAAATTAAATTAGAGAAAAAAATCCAGAAAGACTAAAGACAATATAAATTCCTAAAATTTATAACCATCTTTTACGCACACTGGAACAAGAGAGCTCCTTTCTTTCAGATTTGTTTTATGCTCACTCAGTCTGCTGTGCCCTCCACTTCCCAGGAAATTTCCTCAGTACCGAGGCGCTCACTCTCCCAGCTTTGGTGATTACAGGTTTTCTTCTCTTGGGCATAGTCAGCATATGAGTTCACCTAACCCATTCCCTCTCTTACTCTGAGAAGCACAACCAGCACATGCACTGTCACTATACACACAGCTTCCCCACTGAAGATGGAAGAGGTCCATCCTCTTACCTAATCCACAGCTTGGCCACCACACCACAAACTCCCAGTATTATGACCACAATCTCACTGACCCCATGGTAGATACAAGCAAGTGGAGGAAACCTGGACCTCACAAGAAATGTGACTGTTCTCCCTTCCATCAACTTTGCTCTTTGAAGTAACTGAAGAAGCTAACAAATAAAAGCAGTGCTTGGTTCCAAATGGATTAGCTGCATCTACTAATTAAATAGATATTCTCTAACAAGGGAAAAAAAACCTCCTCAAGGGAACGCAGTTGTATTAACAGTCATTTAGGATGTGAATAGGATCATATGATTATTTGTGTGACTGAAGTACTTCTCTTTGAAAAAACTTAATTTAGACAACAAAATTTCTCCAAGGTGAAAAGTATCATCACCTGCAGCTTACTAACTTTTCTTTTGGGGAAAAGAGTTCAGGCCTCAAATTCTGTAGCATGTGAAATCTTTTTATTTTATAAACAGTGGTATAAAAACAGCCAAGAACAAAGCAGTCAAAACAAAAGCAGCAAAATTGCTTACTCATGAATTTTCTAATGAATATTAGTTGATAACTTTCTGAAGCAAAATTGATCCAAGTGGTTGCCATTGGTTCAACAAACAAAGCAAGGAAAATATTGACTACTTAATCCTTGGTGATAAACGATTCACAAATATTTTAATGTAAATCAAGACCGGACTAGAGGTAGCATAATTAGATTAGTCATAGCGACGTAGGTATATCCTGACAAAGACCTGGAACACTGAATTTGCCTGTACAGTTTCCCAGGATTTCACATAAAGTCTAATTCAGGCATCTAAATCCAAATGCTCTGTTTAGGATTGAAAACATCAGGAATGTTAAATCTCTTTCTTTATTAAATCAACAACTTACTGGTTGTTTGCAAACAGTAGATACTTAACCTGAAAAATATAGCTGAAATATGAAGCAATATTGTTTGCTTAGGCTGAAAAACAGAATTCAAACTCAAGATTTATTAGATATGAGAGACATTAGAAGTTACAGATTAGAGAATTTAAAATTTTCTTTGATTTTCCCAAGTTCTTATAGGGGCAAATTAGATTGCTAGTAAAAATATGCTTTTTATCTGAAAAGGTAAATATTATTTGGAAACCAACTTTTCTGTTTCTCACCCTCCACTAATATTTAAAACAATATGTATATAAATTAAAGAACAGGGAATATATAGAGAAATCACAGCATACCTTAAGTAAAGCAACATCTGAACTGTAAAAGTACCTATTTTCAGTTCCATATAACCACATAATATTGTGTCAGTTAACAATACTGATTATTAGTAGGCTGTGCCTGTGAAGCCCAAAGCCATTATCTGCTGAACCCTTACTTTGAAATTTATGTTCAAATATTTTCTGTTCTACAAAGCAGTTTTATTTCAAAGAAATTTCCCTGCACACTTTCCTGTGTTACACATACCTCAGTTACTTAGATCGAACACATATTAAATCTGTCATTTCTCCAAAGGAGGTGGTAAAAAGGTAATTCACATGTATTAGAGGCAAGCAGAGGTGGAAATTTTTAAATGCAGCTTCTAAAAGTTTCTTTGTTTGATGACCCTCTAGGTGGTTTTCATTATGTCCTTCATGAAACGTTAACCCCCCTTTCTAAGATGGAACAGAAAGTGATAAAAATTCTCTTCAGAAAAATAAATCCAGTGCAAGGCCAACTACTTTCCTAGTGACCAAGTGCTACTTTCTTTAAATGGGAGCTTTATATCAGCATTTTATTGCACCTGAAACTTTGTTCTTATGCCACCTAGGATAACAGCTGAGCCTCTAGCACAGAGGTTGTTGTGCCCCTTGTGTTTTCAACACTTCCAAGGTGCCAGCTTTGTTCACACTAGACAAAAGAAAACTTTTTCAAGCACAGGGTACCCTTACAAGCACTTGTGACCTTTTTAGAACAATTTCTGTATTCTTTTCATACAGAAGAAATAAGAACATGGTCAATTCCACTAGCTTTAAATGTGCCATAACAGCCCTGGGTTATAGTTCCGTAATCTTTACCTTTAGAAGGATTTAGGTGAGGATTTTAATGTACTTCCAGAAATTAGGATGTTCCATATTGCTCAAATTTGGTAGGAGGTTGAAACAAAAACAACGCCCTCCCACCTTCCCTCAGCACGAACCTTGTGCAGCTGTGCAAGAATATGTGGCACAGGTTAATTACTTGGAAATAGTAACTGCACCTACCTATCTTGTGTCCTTGCGCTCTAAGATGGATAAGTTCTATCCACAAGACCAGGTCAGGTTAGATTCTGGATAATATTGTTCTTCTGTGGATATTAACATAAGTGGCAGGCTTTGGAGAATGGAAAGCACACCTAAACATGCTATCTAAATATAAAAAGAAAACTAAGAGTTATTAGGTTATTAAGATTTGCTGATCGTTAGAGAGTAACTATGAACAGAGAGAAGTGGTATGTTCTTAACATGTAGATAAGAATTTTTGTAGTTGTTTCATTGCCATCATGAAATTATTCAGGTTGGATGGGATCTTTGGAGCTCATGTAGTCCAACCCCTCCACTCAGAGCAGGACCAGCTCAGATCTGGTTGCTGAGGTTTTTAACATATCTAGGTATATAGCAGACAAAAAAGATAAATAAAAACCTTTTTGCACTTTCTTTATCCTTTTACCTTCATTCTTTTTGCCTGGACTCTCACTCTCCTCCTCCCCTTGGGTGTTTTTTTCATTATGCCCTTTTACTGCAATCATAAATCAAATATGACATCAGTGACTCAAGTGTTCTACTCACAGTCTCTCTTCCACATTACTTCCACCACTGAGCTTCATTTGTTTTGACTTTTTCTTAAAATGTAAAGACCATGGAGTTCTGCTGCTTCTAATGACAGAGGGAATAGATGTTTTACCTCTATTAATCTTATTTTTAGGCACTTCCTCTGTTGCAAGGTTTCCCCATTTGCCTTGTCCAGGCTATTTTGCCCTGAGTTTTGTTGAAAACTCTAGAGGGAGGAGAAGACTGCATATCTAACTGCGCAATTACTGCTCAGGAGGACCTTCTGGAGTACAGGCTGACACAGGCAGAGAAGCTGCATCAGGAATGAAGCCCACTGTTTCTTGCCTGATCTAAAGATCATTAAGAGGAGGCTGATCTTTACCTTTGCAGCAGTCTTTCTGTAGTTCATCCCTCTTTCATCAAAAGTAGGATGCAAGTCCTATCATTCATCAAAATGCCCCAGACTGAACAATGAGAGGCACTAGTTAATGTAGAATTAAAAGATTACTTTGCTTTCCTCAGAGGTTTATTTCTATGCGAAGAATCACCCCCTCCCCAAACACCTTCTTCTCACTGTCTTTCTTTTCTTGAACACATCTTGCATAAATATTTGTAATTATATGTTTTACATTATGATTATTTATAAAACTAATTTTCAAACATTTTATTACATTAATACTTGAAAGATGGTTTGAAGCTTGTCTCAAGGAGAACTAAAGTTGCAGGTTGTGCCCCACCATCATAAAAGAGAGATTGTAAACAACCTAGTTAAGTAGCATGATCAGATGCAGAAGTCAATAAGCTAAGATTCAGTCAAGCTCAGTCTTTTTACTCAGAAATATTGATCTACTACATTATTTACATTTATTTGCCGATGGTAAACTAAAAGAATCAAAGTATAAGAGGAAACTGAGTCAAGGCTGGATTTAAGTTGTCTGGGGAAAGGACTGTCCCTTTTAACATTTGCAAAAAAATGTCTCTAACACGAAAGAAATCCATTTCTTCAGATCTTAGAGCAAGATAAAAATCTACCACCAGGAGAATGCTTCATTACTTCTTTGGAAGTTAGATATTGCTTGGAATCACTCATCCTCCTGAAGAACCTAAATCCCAGAGACTGTTAAAAAATTAGTTTGTGAATCCTGTGAAGTTTGGTGCTTTCAACTTCAGACTAGAGGTTTCATTCTCAGAAATAAGTTTCTGCGAATCCTTTGGCATCTATATTTGCTGCTGTTGCCTTCTTTCCTCTGGCTAGAAATAACATTCCAAAACCCAGTGTGGAAATGCAGGTTGGGCTGCTTGAGGCATGAAGATCAGCGTGTATCGTATCTGAATGATGAGCACTGTCTTTAGAGAAAATTGGAGCAAGGTACCTATTGAACCACAGAATAATGATTTCAGTCAGCTGTGCTTTAGTTAGCTCAAGGGAGATCTCTTTCTATGCTTTGCTCTGTAGCCTGTATCCCATGAGACTCCCAGTGCTTACAAGACTTTGAAGAGGCAACAGAAATTCAAAGTATTTTGTAACCAATGGGATGCACTGAGAACACAGAGAAAAGTCCAAGAAGAGACATCCAAAAATAGTGCCATAATAGCAAAGAAGGAAGTAAATACAGTTCAATGAATATAAGCATCACAGATGCTAACTATTCATCCTAATTATCTTCTTCTCCGACAAAATTTTTCAACATGTCTGATTAGCAAAGACTAAGGAACCTAACCCTTCTTTACTAGAAAATGGTTAATTATTAGTATAATGACATGAGTGTTTACCAAAAAAGAAATACTAATAATTTTAAAAAATAAAACAAAGGCAAAGACAGAATGTATATCCTATATATTTTGTAGGTACTTCAGGCTTTCTGGAGTTAGATTGTTGGTGGTAGCAGGATTATTATACAAATGTTATGGTGCTTGCGAGAGATAAGATGCAACCCAAACCAAACAACTGTTTGTTTGTCTTCTGTGTTCTCAATTGTCATTGATATTTCTATGAGCAATGAATCCCCAACTATATTTTTTCACTCAGATGCTCAGTTTCACTAGTTGACACATTTTAGAGAGGTGCATTCCATAATTTTGCTAATTTGGAGAATTTGAAAAAAAAAAAAATAAATTTTGTTGAGACTTGTCTACTCTGACCCTAGCTTTCTTGGTGGGAGCATACCAGTGGCAATCAGCTTAAACTCAAATAAGAAGCAGGTTCTTCAATTTAGATTAGCCAATAACTTGCTGATGCATCCATTTTAAGTATACAGGATTGAGACTACAGGCACTGAGTCTCAGAGATTTACATAAAGCTATCCAAAATCCTGACTTATATTTTAATACAATGCTATTAGTTGTTATCAGTGAATTGCCTACCCTCTGTGTGCTTCCTATCATCCTTCTGATCACCACCTTTCATTTTGGTGCTTCTCTCCCTGGCTCCTAGAATTGCTGTAGTTACCATCAATTTAATTAATGGGAGACTTTTAACTCATGGCTGCACAGAGTACAAACACTTGGAATAGGGACTACATATTCCAAGCTACAAAGAAGATAACTATTTTGCACAAAGTAGAACATGCTTCACACAGAGGATGCAATCATGAGGCACTGGAGGAGTCAGGCATCACATTTGTTAAAGTCATCTCTGCCAAGAATTGATTTCTTTTTGAACTGTCACCAGTTTTCACAGGTTCAGTGCAACCCCATCCTTCCCACTCTATCCGTAACTTTACACTGAAAGGACAATGAAACAGGAATAACATTAACACCCCCTTCCCACCCAAGTTTTAAATAAAATGCAGAATCTTTCAGTTAATTCTAAACTTTAAGATTTTACTTCTTTCCCTACTCTGTTTCAACAGAAGAACCGCCTTTCCTTCCTTAAATATCTGCAATCCCTTTTTGTTGTCATGTTTGAAGCTGGCAGGGGAATTTTCTGATAGTGGCAAGCACAAGATCAAGGAGACATGTATTGTCTTTTTCTCTCCATACTTCTCTGTTTCATGAGAAGTTTATTTTCCAGAGAATCATGCAATGTTGCAAATGAGTACTTAAATGCAAGTAATGCTACAGACTGTTAAGACACAAACTTGTGCACTTTTAATTTCTTCAGCAATCTTTTCAGAGCAACTCTCCATTCCCCACACCTCTGGTTATATAGCTGATTGAGTGCAGAAAGCCCTATAAAGGGCAAGACAGAAGAATTATTTAGACATTTATGGCAACCTTTGAAGGAGAAATTCCTTCAGTATGTTGCACAGACCATTCCATGAACGTTAACCCTTTAGTACTATGATATACGTACTAGATGATACTGCTAATACATAACTTTTACGCATACCTACACACGAATATACACAGGTTGAAGCATAGTTACAGCATTAATTCGCTTTCCTTGCACTTGCAAAGACAGTATTAATGCACAGTTGGCAGGACAGGAAAATAAGTAAATGATCTTGAAAATGAATAAAGACCAAAAACATAGGAAGAGAATGGTAGCAGAAAAATAGCAGAAAAAAGTGTTGAAAAGCAAATTCATGGGGTAGAAAAGTGAAAGGGCAAGCAAAAACTATCAGGGAAAAAAGGATTAAATAAGGCATCCAGGCAATCACAAAGCTATCAAGATAAAAATAAAACCAAACCAAACCAAACCCCAACAATTAAAACCCACCAAAACCCCAAGTCTTATCCATGTGATAAAGAACAAATCTTGATTTAAGGAGAGAACTGATTCAGAGGAAGAAAACAGTATGCACGAAGCACCTGAACACTACTGAAGGTGGGCTGTACTACCTGTTAAGGATAGTAGTTGGCTGAACCCTGATCTGTCATGTGTTTTATATTTCTCAAAAAATGAAAAGAAAGAGACATAAAACATCCAATAAAATGTTTCTTTTGATGCAACAGCCTGAATAACACAGAACCAAAAACATTCAAGTAAGTTGAGACTGGAAAATGAACCTTTCTAGTTACCATGAGCAAGTTCCTGCCTGAGACAAGGAATGAACCTCAGTTTCAGCAAATATCCTATCTTCCCTGAGATAGATAAGAAAGTAGCAACTCCACCTGGCTCCTTTTTTTCTGATATACTAAAGATGTACTCAGTGTCTTCAGCTATCAGTGACTTGTCACATAAAATAAGGCACTACAGAAGGATATAGAGAACAGTGAACCTAGCAAACAGTGTTTCCTGTCGCTTTGATGCTTGTTTAGAGCAAACATAAGGAGGCAATTCTCTTTTCCACAACTTCAAAGGATTTTGGTCTTTATATTTTAAATTGACCATAGCCCACCTGCGGAAATCACAGCCTGTCAGGGCTCACAGAAAGAGGATTTAAAAGGGTAATCCGTTTGAAGCAAATAAAGTTACAACATCTAAGCTGTGTGTTTTGAATAAAAGCAGTAAAAAAGTCATATAAATCTTACAGCAGTGATGAGCAGTTACAAGACCACATTGTAGAAGAGAAGAAATAGATGGTGCTGAAGTTTTTTGCTGCAACCTGAGAAAATATTTATGACAGAAACAATAAGAGACAGTCCGAGACCTTGTGGTAAGTGAAAAGTTCATGCCAAACTATGAGTATAGATTTTAATGATTCTATTTTTATTAGAGCTATTGGACTTACTGTATAATCTGTCCCTGGAATAATTATCCTGTGAGGTATCTGGGAATTAGATGGGGAAGACCCTTTACTTGAATGGAAATTGTTCAGCAAAATCTTGTGTGACTCTGAAAAATGTATGCAGCCCTGCTACACAGAACAGAACACTTTCTAGGCAGACTTTTTGGCTCATTTTACATATTATTGTATAAATGCATTTCTAATGGCTTTCAGCATTTAAAGCCTTTTTCTGATATGTGCAAAAAATACTGTGTGCCTGGGAAAATTATGTAGGGCTTTTTCTGAAATCTGATCAGCAAAGACAGTCCACCAATATTGCAAAACATATATTAAGCTTTCATGAAAAACTATACCTTTCCTCCAGAAGATACTGAGGCCATCTCAATATCATTTTTGCAACCAAAAAAGCACTGCCTCTAGCAGAGTGAGTAAAATTTTTAGCTGTAGTTTTGTGTCAATGCTTGTAAGATTCCTTGTTGAAATATCCATGAGCCTAAAATTAAAATGGTAATTTAAAGACCATCCCAGAATTTTTTGCAGGCCAGGTATTTCCAAGCTCGAGAATCTCCTAAACTGAAGCAAGCAACTAAACCTGATCAGAGGGCAGAACTGTGGCCAAGAGCAAGAGTCAGACTTAGCTGCTCAAGTGCTCTGTGACACCTGCACAGTGGACAGCTGAATTTAGGACTGTGTTTTTTCTACCTTGTCAATAGAGAACTAAGTGTCTAATGATCCTTAGTTAGCATAGAGACAGTGCAGTTGACGTATTCTGATTAACACTATACACATTTAGAAGTGATGAAAATAACTTGTATGGGTATTGTAGTTAAGACAGCCAACACCCCCTCCCCCACCACTGACATGCAGTTTTCATTAAGAAATAAAAATAAATAAATAGATAAATCTTGCTTTCTCTCATTTTTTTAAACTGCTTTCATCTTCTTCCATTAACAAAATGATTCGCTTACTTGCTTCCACTAAAATGTTAGGAAAAAAGTGAAGAAGTAATAGTACGTCACACTCACTTTCTATTTTTCAACTATGTAAGAGTGGAAAATCTGTGTGGGTTTTGTGTGAAAAACAATGTTTAAATTCTTGTTCCTAAATCTTTTCTCAGTCTGTTGTCTTACAGGATTCTTATTCTCTTACTCAGAAGAAAAGAACAAAAAGAAAAACAAACAATCAGCATTTTCAGAACTTTATACCAAACATTAGACCCCAATGTTCATTACTTATTTCCATAAAAACTCCTTGGACTGCCTCTCAAGTTGGCCACCTGCATCGTACCAATATGAAGCTGTTCTTTTGAAAGTGAGGAACAAGCATATTTATTACTTGTGTTCTTTGTTCTTATTAATCTACTGCTCACCTTATCTTTAATTCAAGTAGCTCTGATACGTAGGAGCAGCACTCTATCAACAAATGTACTTAATAGTGCTCATTGCTAAAGAAAGTGGTGATTCATTAAGTATGTTTACTTTATATATGAATGTTAGCACATCTGGAACTTAAAAAGGAACAGTGGATGTTAGTTTTGCTGAGTAATATCTTTTTGAAGTATATATAATTTTCATTAAGCTAACTTTGTCTTAAAATTAAAGGTTGGATGTTTAACTAGTAATTAGGAACTCAGCATTATGAAAATAGCATGTTTCCTGTCTGAATAAAGCAGTTTGGAAATGATTTTCAGGTTGATGGACAAGATTTTCAAATGCCAGGTTTTAACTAGAGTCCTAAAAATGTTTGCAAAGATATTTTTATTGAAAAGAAAATAAAAAGTCTGTGGCTGCTTTTCAAAGGCAGGAAGGAAGAAGTGTTTGATTTTTCTGACCACCTCACATAATTTAAAGAAATGTGTTCAAGTCATGAATTTCAGATTTAAGGTGCTTTCAAATATAGTTCAAAAGATCTTGGAGCTGTGAAGCCATGTGCCTTGTTTTAGTCTTGGATTGATTTTACCATGTTCAGAACTTCAGTCTGTTGTTCCAGGTCATGCTCTTTATTATTTAATCTGTTCTGCCTCACAGGACAAGTGGTGGCAGGCTTCTCAAAATTCCATGCACTTGCTGGACCTTGTTTGTTCATTCTGACTATCTGTTGGTCTATCTATCTATTTCTAAACACATCATTTCTCCTAAATGCATCTGCCTGTTTTTTTGGAATGCAGCATTTTTTATATCAATGCATGCATGTGTCCTAATTTCCAGAAATGGGATGCTTATTTAAATGCCGTGCAAGACAAAGTAAATTTGGAATTAATCAATAACACTTTTCCCTTTAGTCAAACAGATTCAGAAGAAGGAAACAGTAATTTGACAACTGTGGTAGGTCTTAGTGATTTGAACTGCTGGTCACCTGTATTTTGAAACTGGGGTATGTTGATATATCCTAGATGATAGGCCAAGTTGTGTTTTTTTCTCATTTCAGTGCAGGCCATATCACAAAATGATATAATTTACACAAAGAAATTTCAAACCCTGTACAAATATGTTACCTAACATGAACTATATTGTGCAGCTGGACAGACGTTCATGTATTTTGAAATTGTGCTGCAATCAAGCAAATTTTGCAAAGTAGAAAGCAACAGGCATAAGGTTCAGATAAATTTTGACAGTGATTATTGGTATTTTATCTAAATTACCTGATCAACTTAATTAATAACTATTTTAAAAAGTGTTTAATTGTGGTAAATTCTTGTAATAATCTGGCTAGTTTCTACAGTTGCTACCTTTTTTTGAGGGGTACAGTCAGAATACACTATGGCATGCCTGTAGCTCATCTTGCAGATTGGCACTTAGGTCTAATAGTAAGACTATCTGTTCTGACTGTTAACCATCTGCAAAAATGTGAGTTTTTTTCATGTAGCAATCATGATTTTCTTCAAAGTCATAAAGTTTATATTAAAATTGAAACTATTCTTTAGGGGGGAAATGAAGGGAGAGGAATGAGAAAATGGAAATGAAAAAGGTAGAAAGTGGATAAGAAAATGTGGTGGATATTTGTCTCCTGTGGAGACAGGATGAATTAAGGCTTTCAAGCAACACCTGTCAAAGCCATATTGTCAGGAGTTCTCTATTCCTATAAATTAACAGAGTTAAGTCTATTTAATGTGAGGTTTGCTCCATTGTTTCTATTACCATATCTGAATTATATGGGACTACTCCAAAACCTGATATATCTACAAAGCCTTTAACACATTTATATAGAAATATATAAGGAGAAGTGTAGTTAAACACTGACTGTAACTTTAAATTAATCTCAGTGCATCTTCATGTCTTTAACTTCCATGATTTTATTGTTTATTTAAATGTTATTTATACAAGTTCTCTTAAACAAGAATTGATTTTTAATGCTATTGTCTGAACAGGATTGCAAATAGGAGGCACTGTCCATCTGAGTTCAAGAAATCTGAGAAGACCTTTACAGATCCTGTCTGCTGAAACTTCCTGGCAGGAAATGTTCTAATTTTTTTTTTTTTTATTTTATTTTTTTTTAATTATTATTATTCTAATTTTGGTTTTGTTTTCTTTTTGTCTTTCTTTTATCTGCTTTCCTTTTTCCTTTTTCTTCCTGTTTTATTTTTTAATAATAGAGTTTTCTTACTCCATTAAAAGGTACTGTTCTGGATTTGCATTTTACTGCAGGAAATAACAAAACATTGCGACATTTCAAAACAGGATTTCTGGAATAAGCATCTTAACCTTGAGAGAGCTGTAATACTCAGCTTACTGTGTTGTTATTACTGGCCCTGGGGCAAACTCAAAAATTCCAAAAAGCAAAAGCCTCTAATTACCTTCTTATAATACAAAAGTAATTATTTGGTCTGATTAAAACAAAAAAACACAGGTAGCTGTAAATAGACGGGGGGACCTTTAAAGCGTTGTAACTAGGTGATCTTAAGGTCCTTTCAAACCCTAACTATTCTATGATTCTATGATTCTTCCAAGTAAATGAAAGAAAGAGTGCACTTCAGGGAAGTACAGTGTTTGGTGCATGTCAAGCAGATGTAAAACACAAATCATAACAGACATGATTTCTTCCCAGATGGCAGGAAGGGAGAAGAGAGCACTTATCCACAGCTTTTACTCTGGGAGAGACAGTATTTTCTTTTCTACTTACTCCAGATATCTACTTGCAGGGAAGAGGAGTAAATGAAGAAGAAAAAGGGCCAATGAAAAGAAAGGTCAATCTTAGCTCCCAAGTGCAGCTGTATGCAACAGTAGCAGAGGCTTAGTCCTCTCTCTCTCTCTCTCTCTAGAAGTACTAGGAATTGGTGAGCTGTAAGGCAGAGAAAACTAGCAGCAGGGGATTAGAGAGAGCAGGATTAATTCCTCCAGGAAACCACATCAGGAAAAGCTCCCTGCATAGGTCTGGGGTAGGTGTGAGGAGCAGAGGACACAGACCAAGACACACGCTAGTTGTGCTCTCAGTTGTAGGAGTTAGGCTACAGTTAAATAATATAAAACATTTGCTGCTGAGCCTCAACTGGGAAAGCTCAGGAAAGAGGCTGAGGAGTCACCATGGATTGTTCTCTGAAATGATCTTGTCCATGTGCAGCAGCAGCCAACAGAAGATGACAGAACGTTGAGTATTGGCAGGAAGGACTTCGAGAACAAGGCAGAGAGGGCTGTGTTGTGCATCTGTAAAAACTTGGGCATCCATGCATTGAATGTTTTACACAGTCCTGGTCTCCACATCCCAAGACAGATATAGAATTAGAAGCAGAGAAGAACAACAAACACAATCAAGGAATGAATGTATGTGAAGAGATTGCACAGTCTGAGATCTTAAATTTGATCAGAAGAACACGTGGAGGCAGGTTGACTGGCGTTTACAGAATGATGAAAGTGGTGGATTGGTTGGCTGCAGGACTGTTACTCACCCTATCTTGCAGTATTAGGGGCAGTTGTTAAAACTATTAGGACATCAGTTTAAAACAGATAAATAAAATACCTCTGAACAGAAATTGATGCACTAGGAATTGCTGCCACAGGAGATTGTAGAGATGGAAGAATGAGAAGTTGCAAGAGTTTGAACAAACTCATGAATGGGTCTATGAACATATATTAAAAGCAGTATGTATTGTCTGACATGCCTAATACAATGGTAGTAGATGTCAGGAAGAACAGGTAAATGGATTTGAAAAACTGTGCAAGCTTATAATGCTTCCCATTCTGACTGATGGCTTTTTTTTCTTACCATCTATCCAGGGCACAAAGCTGGGGTAGATGAATCTTTGTAGTACCATCCAGTAGGGATTTTGTTGCTGACTTTCACAGATAGACTATAAAGGTAGTGATATACTGATTATTAACTCAAGCAATATCTTCAGGCATGAATTTGAAAATTTAACCCATTTAAAAGTCCTAATAATATTTCATATTTTATTATTTAAATCTCTTTAGCTAATTCAGATAATAAAGGACACACCTAGTTTTGAATGATTGACATGCCCTTCCAGATACACATGGGACTTAATATGCCTGCTTCATATCATATGTGTACTCATTTCTATATGCATAAATATACTCATAAGCACACACAGTTTTAAATAGTAACTTTGGAAGTGATACAGTGGGCACTAAAATGCAGGAGTCTATGAATTTCATGTCTGCCACAATTCCCTCTCCAGTTTTTCTCTAGTTCTTTACACCTTAGTCATGCTTGCTTAGCTGTTTCTGCACAGCTCTAGAATGATAGGGCTGGAACTCCCCCATCAGAACTGCCAGCTTGGCAGAACTTCCCCACAGGCTCTGCCTTCTCAGAAAACTTGAGTGCCAAAGATACAATGCTTAGAATGAGATAATGGTTGCACTCCTTTCTTAATGTGCCCTGCTCCAAGAAATATTCCACCATGTCACAACATGCTTCTATTTCAGCAAAGCATGGTCATTAACAAATAAAATGAAAACACAATAGAACCAGTGATAGTACCTTAACAAGATTTTGTTATTATCTCTCCTGAAAGTTACAGCTTATGTGATGTTTTATAACTGTTTTGTGAATTAAAGAAGATGTACATTCATATTCTTATTTTAGATGATCAATAATGGTTTAGAGGGAGTACCATGTATATAGATTGCACAAGAGGTGGTTGAATGAACTGGGAGTTCAGGTTACCAGTTCCTTATATTATTTCCTAACCCCTGGTGGGTGTTGTTTTCACTGGCAGTTATGACAAAAGAAGGAATTTCTTATGCTTAAGCAATGTTCCAACTTGGTTTATGAATATCTGTTTTAATTTTTTTGCTGTCAGTATATCTGCCTGGAAATTTCGATCCAGCTTGCTATAAAACCAAAGAGGATTTTGTTCCTACCAAATATGTTTTTATATTGTTTGAAAAAGTTTCCCTTTGGGGTTAATGTGTCTAAATACTCCTCTCATTTTTAGCTTGATTGTGTTCTATTCAGGTTCTTATACTGCACCCAAAACTGTGATGTCTGAACACCTTTTACAGCCAGGCACCCATCAAAGTGAGCTGTGTCAACCAAGTTTCCACTCCACTTGTTCTCCTCACATAAAAGGATGTTATATTGTATCTGGGTGCACATATTCCTCAGCTACTATTTGGTTTTGAGCTGCTGTGAGCAAGAGTAAGGTCAAGGAAAAAAGCTTTACAGTAATGCTGAAGAATTTCATTTTTGGTCATTCTTACATCTAATTGAAATTAATTTTCAGACCCAGATATGAATATATGCATCCTGAACTCAAAAGCAGCACCTCTAAGGTGAGGGAGTGCTCAAAAAACACTTCTGTCCAGGTTTATAGTAATTGAAAGCTCCCAAAGATGTGCATTGAATACTTATTTGCAAATAGATGTCATAAATAATGATTTTTATATGATTCAGTTCTGTGGTGGAGTAGGTATATTGCTGCTACCAAAAGAAAATCTGTTTCTGATTTTGACCCATAGAAGCAGACCTGTGCACTGTTGTTTGGGTAGTATTTCTTCAATTAAATTTGGGGCTATAGCTTGCTAGTAATTGCAGATTTTATTATTTTTGGCCACATAATATAACTAGTTATATAGTATATATACACACATCGATGGTGAAATGTTACTGGGAGAACTGAGCAACAAACATCACAAAAAAAAATCTCAGCCAGCAGATCCTTACCAGTTTTTCTGCAAACTGCCAGAGAACTCCTTTACCGCAGTCTACTTACTCTGATGTTCAGAAAAGATACTGCTATTTATGATGTCTGAAGAACTGTATCTTCCCCTATAGCTACAACTGCTAGTGCTGCTGCAGGAAAAAAAAAGAAAATGATGGAGCACATTATGGATTTTTCACTTGCCTGGGAGAGGAAAATCAATTTCCATTTAATAGAGCAGGGGGTCACTAAATACTACCACCTGCTCTGTGACACTAGTCTTAAGCAGTGGTCCCAGGAGACAGACAAGAGTAGGGAATAGGAGTGCATTACTACATAGATAAATAGAGAAGAAAATTAGACACTGGGAAAGAATGAGCTCCTTTCAGAGAGTAAACTGCAATTTAATAAAGAATATCTGGATGGAAACCCCACAGTGAAGCCGAGGCAACTGCATCTGAGTGAGACTTGCTACATAATTTGCTTATGACAGAGACTTTAAGCTTGCATGCAGACAGTAAATCTACCACAGGTGAGACTGTGGGTCATTCAGTAAAAGACAGCTGGAACAGATGCAGATCTGAGTGACATACAATCTTTTGCAATTGCAAGAAAGTTTGAAATACAATGTAGACGGCTTACTGCTGGAATATATTTAGGAGACATCAGTATGAATAGACAGATGAATAAAAACAATCCATGTAATATGCTAAAACTGAACAGAACAGAGCTCTGCCATTATCCTTGTTTTCTCTGGTCATTTTCCTAATGACGAGAATGATCAAAAAGCTGAGGGAACAGGAAGAACCTGCATACTTTTTAGAACAAAAGACAAGTATCATGTCAAAACTGATAAAAATATCACTTTCTATTGCATAAAAAGTGGGCTTTTCTTCTTGTGAGAACATGACAGGAGTTCCTGTCTTTGTTTGTAACTTCTAGGTAACAGATTCATTGTAAGAAAGGGGCACACACCTCAGTCTTAGCGTTCAGGCTATTGTTCAAAGCTAGCAACTTTTGCTGGTGACAGGTATGTCTGTAATATCCCTTAACATGCATGAACAGGAAAGAGGACAGGCTGAAGCAACCTGGTGAGACTGCTCACATGGGTTCCCTGACAGGTGGTGATGATAATGTGTGTTCAGTAGCTGAGAGAGGAGAGACCCAAAGACATTTTGACTTCTGAGGAAATATCAATGCCTTATGAAGTGTTTCTGTGGGCTGCGTATTGTCCAGAGGAGAAGCATATAATTGGGAATTCTAAGAAGATGCAGGAAGACATTGAGGAGAAGCTAAAGGACTTTTGTTTGCAGGTGTAGGATGAGCAGCCAGTGAGAAGACAGCTAAGTAGACCCAGATTGTTGAGAAGAAAAATAAATGTGGAGGCCTACATAGCCATGATGCATACCCATATTGGATGAAACCTGAAAATACTAAGAACAGAGTAAGAAAAAAAACCCAAAATCAAAATGCCATTGTTCTCATCTCCCACTTATTTTCCAAATATGAATGAACAAAGTACGGATCATTGTACAGCACGTATGTAAGAAAGTAAGAGATAGGTAAGCAATAGATCCTGAGGTGCCTGTTCAATTAAATTTCTTGCTTATTTTGCAAATATCTCACTTGACTTCAGGAAAAATACTACTCCCAGTCAATAATGTCAGACTAAATCCTTAAATAGACCTTCACTGCTGTTATTCCAGCTCAAGTGCAATTAGAACATGCTATGATTTTAGAAAAAGGAATTTACTCAGTACCAGCACTTACAGTGGTAGATTGTCATGGAAGCAAACACTTGCCAATGCAGTCAGTAAATCAAAGGGAGAATTTTTTCAGGAAACAGGCTTCAGTTTTTCTTTCTACCTAGATGTATCACACAGTAATAAAAAAATCCCTTTTATTTTTAATTATTATTTTATTTTTTTAAGGAGCTCCTCTAATTTAATTGCATTTTCTCCAGTGTTTTAGAAAATTTATGAAAATGAGACATATATATATCTACCACACATCTATTCCATCTTGAATTATACTCTCCTAGGTCAAATTTGTGATGTTTCACTGCACGAGCAATGAAGCAAAGAATGGATCCAAATTGATTTTAAATTAATCAGACTCACAGTTAAAAAGCACAGCATCATCACTTAGGTTAAATGTCAGTTGTCTGTCTTCAAATCAATATATTTTTTTGAACTTACCATAATTGAGCTTTTCAAGTGTTACACCCAATTAATACTTGGAGAAAATGACAATATGATAAGAGAAGGACAATTTCAGTTATGACAAAGTCATTATATAAAAATTGAGATATGAATCTCATCAATCTCTCCTCACCATTTTCCACAGTAGGGCAATTATACTTCTGGATTGATGCTACTTGTAAAGGATGTGATTTCACAGCTGAATTAGAGGTGGGCCAACAAGGTAGTAAAATGGGTTTAAAAAGAGTGAGAAAGGCTTCATTCAAAGTTACAGAAGTCAGTGAAAAGTTTATGATGTATTTCTGTTAGCTTTATGTCAGGCTTTTGGAGTACAGGGAAATTTTTTTCAGGTTTAAATACTTGAATAAAATAGCTATCCCTTTGGCTGCTGAATTCCCTTTGAATTTCCCTCTTTGGTCCTCTTTTTCCAGTCACAGATGGTCCCTTATAAAAATGTAAAAATTCACTGGGAAGAAGAATGAAAGCATCTTGTTACAGGGTTTCCCTAAGTATACCAGCTGAGGAAGTTTCTTATATGCGACTCTTGTCCAAGCCTGACTCGCAGCAGGGGCTACTGGAGGCTGGCCTCCTCTTGCTGTGATGCTGAATACAATTAGCATCCAGCAGCAGACACATTTTTATCTCATCTTATGAGAAAGTTCATTTTTTCAATTAAGCTGTGAATGTTTAAGACAAAATAATAGCCAGCCTTGCTTGAGTGCACCAGAGCATGTTGGAAAGTAAGCTGTGTGCTTGCTGAGAGCCAGGAAGTGTATGCATGGGCAAGATTTGTGCGAAGCAGGAATTGTTCCCCTTAATTTTTGGCAGATGAACAAGGTCAGTGAAGATAGTAGGTCTATTCACAAACTTATACACTTTAACAATTTGGGGCGAGCCTGCTCAATAGCTGGGATGCACAAACAGAGCTTCGGCCTGCTCCCATTAAACTAAATGACAAAAATCTCACTGGCTTTCGAGAGACAAAACACCAACAAACAAAAGTTGTTAGATCTTCGCAATGGATAAAGTGTTGGTCAGAAGTCTTATTTCCAACCAGACTGTTGCCAGCTTGGGCCCATGTGAGTCATTCTGGGATGTGTCTTGTATTTCTTGCCCAGACAAAATTCCTGTTGGCTTCACAAACAGTCAAGTAAATCTAGGTTTGGGCTGCATCATTATCTCAAATTTCCCCAGTGAGCTATAGTATTGTGTTTTAATTGGCATCATGTGTGTCAATTTTTCAGTTACATCTGCTACCTAACAGGTCTTCCTAGATCATTCATTATTTGTTTCTCAATGTTCAATGATTTAATAAAATCCTTTGAACCGAATAATGACATTAGCACTACAAATAAAAAGAGTGATTTCATTACATTTCACATATTTTATTTTGGCTTTCACTGTTATGACAACCAAGCAGGTCTGTACATGTGGGAAACAAAATCAGTTTTATCTGAAAGACTATTTAATGTTTCATGAAACTAAAATTAATCTGCGCTTAATAATTTGTGGACTCAAAATGAAAGCACACAAGCATTCTTGGGGGTGAGATTACAAGCAGTTTCAATAAAGAAAAGCAGGTTTAAAAAAAACCCCAACTCTTAAATAGCACGCCGTAAAAAATCTACTTTCTAGCACAACGTTCACAAGTTAAGGCATATAAGGTAGAAACTAACCGAAGCCCACCAGTGGTGATGAAAGTCTGTCCACTAATTTCAGTGGGTGTTGACTCAATGTTTTAGTGCCAATTAATGATTTCAAATGAATATGCACTCTGCAGAATTAAGTTTAATCTTTATTCCTCACAAGTAATATGACCCTCATCAACACAGCCCTTTGCTTCTTACCCATTGAAAGTTCTTCTGTAAGCTCAGGTATTCATAAGGAGGGAAGGGTAGGAGAGATTTGGGCATGCAACCATTCTTGGACATGACATGGTCCCCAGATAGTCTTCCCAAAATTTATAATGTACATTTATTACCTTTGGCCTTTAATAAGGAGACTTTGTGCAGGTTTTTGTTGCAGATATAGTGCCATGCACCTAGGCTGCCAAACAACTTATTATGTAAGAGGTTTTGCATTGGAAGTCCTGAAAGGCCACAACTGTAAGCCACTAGCATCTCCAACATGTCCCCAGTTTCTCTTAGATGCAAATATTTAAGAGAAATGTTACTGAGCTGGAAGCATGGGAGACAGAATATGACAAAGAGGAAAAGGGGTAGCAGTTCTTCCAGATCAGCTCATTGCATTGAATTGAATAGAAACACAACTTAGTTCTCCATTTTGTTTTTTTTTTTTTTTTTCTTTCTCTGCAACCATCAGAAATTACTTCAGTCGTGATGGAAGTGACTTTGCTTTGGAGATACAGCATAAGGATAAAGGAAAACAAAAAAGCTCCATACACATACCAGAAAACAAGATGGATTTACTATTCTCCAGATTAATGAAAAAGACAGGAAAAACCTGGAACAACCATAGAAGAGTTGAAACAAGAAATATGTGCACATACAAGCTAGGTGCCAGGGTCAGGAAGGATAAAAATGAAAACAAATCCCTTTCACTACCTGACTGGAACTCACAGCAAGAGGCTGGGAATTTCTCTGTACTTTCCACAAGGAAATGTGAAAGGAATTTGATAAGCCCAGTGACCTTCAAATGAGTGAGAAAGTAGAAAGTCATTGTTGTCTCTTTTTAAAATTGTAAGTCAGAAAGTAGAAGAAAGGATTAGATGAATATGATGAAGAGCCAGGAACTCTTTTGTTCATATATACCTTGATGATGAGAAAAGATTATTCATCATAGGAAACATTTGTGATTCAGTGATCCTATTATTAAATAGACTTGAAGTCTGGATGAATGAATTCCAGTGATAAAGATCAGAAACCCTACAGTAGTGAGTCCACTGCAAAAGAAGAATGCAAGCAAAGGTTATCTGAGTAGACAGAGCTTATTGTTCTGTTCTAAGACATGCTGTACTATATTACAGATATACAATAGTGACTTTTGTCCCACTTTGCTCACTTCACTTTGACCTGAAGGGGTCATGTTCATGATACTCTTAGCAGAATATTAAAAGGTAGATATTTTTTAGACTGATGTTCAATTTAATTTCCAATATTTATTCTACTTTTTAAAAAAGTAGTTTCATTTTCAAATCTAAAAAAATAGTTTTAAAAGTTCACTTTCAAAGAGTTAAAATGGAGCACTGAAAGTTGTGGCAGTTTTACATTTGTTTTTATATTTCCTCAAATTTGGAATATAATCTTGATCAACACATACTTGTAGTTTTCAATACAAAATATATTTCACAAAAAATTTTGAGGGAGGGGAAAAAAACGCCCAAACAAAGAAAAAAAGAGAAATCTGTAGCTGCAATGAGATTGCTGCAGGAACAAAAATCACATCTGACTCGAGTTCTCCATCAGCTCAGAAAGCGAAAAAGGGCTTGTAGTGACTTATGTTGAGAGAGACTGATGGATACAAGAAAGGCTCATGATGACTGTAGAAGCTCAGGAACCCTCAGTTCTGCTAACCAGTCACCAGAAAATGTACTCTCTCCTGGCTTAGGGGCAGCTGCTGTGAAACACAAGTAATAATTTAAAGTAACATCACAATAATGGATACAAGCAAGTTAAATATCAGCAGGTCAGTACGTGCTGTATATAGAAATCCACAAAATAAAAAAAATTATATCACCTTTAATTTGCAGCTGCTGGCTTGTAGAGATTGTACTTACAGCTAAACAGTAAAGCTTTATAGATAATGGAGTTGATTATGATCCAGTACTTATCTCTCACACACAGAGCTGTTTGGACTCTAATGTTTGGAAAGGGCTTTGAGACAACAACAAGGAAAGTACTGTTTTGTTGTGTAGAGATAAAGGCTTTTTGGTTGTTTTGAAAACTTGATGTGATCATTTCCTGAGTTAGTACGGAGAAGTTAATTTAAAGAAATAATAAGAGAGAAACTATTTCCCATGCAGACCTTATTGCCCCCCTCCCTCCACCCTCTTCAGAATACCTTTATTTAAATTGCCACTTAAAATGAAAGTGAAATCGTGGAATGACAGCTCCAATTCCCTATTTGTTAGTAGATGTTAAGACACAGATCTGAAAGACTCTGGAAGTCAGTATGAATGTTGCCATTGGGTTGTGAAGGATTTTTTTTTCCTTTTACTCTTCCAGTCCTCTTGTGACACTGAGGACTTTATTTATTTTTCATTTGCTTTAGGTTTCCATAAAATAAGAATAAAAGTATTTAACTTTAGTCAATATGCTATATTGGGATCAGCAATAAATGGCAATATTTGTACAGACTGTGGTTTTGTCATCTCAAAATAAAGAGGACAAAGACAGATATTTTCTCAACAAATTTCTTGAAACCCTGAGCTATAGGCAGAACACCTTTTTAAGATATACAAGTATACCATTTAGTATCCATAATATTAATCACTTATGAAAACAACTGTTATGATGGACTATGAAGTATACCTTTTTCTTTTAGCAAATATCACAGACTATGTCATTCCCATGTACCTTCACTGCCATACACACAGTAAAGGAACATGTAAATGTAGTATTCATAGAATCATAGAATAGTTAGGGTTGAAAAGGACCTTAAGATCATCCAGTTCCAACGACCCTGCCATGGGCAGGAACACCACCCACTAAACCATGCCACCCAAGGCTATGTTCAACCTGGCCTTGAACACCGCCAGGGATGGAGCATTCACAGCTTCCCTGGGCAACCCATTCCAGTGCCTCACCACC